>PISX010020807.1:0-35006 GCA_004024625.1 Mellivora capensis | reverse complement strand
AATAGAGAGCCCAGAAATAGACCCTCAACTCTATGGTCAACTAATCTTCAACAAAGCAGGAAAGAATGTCCAATGGAAAAAAGACAGCCTCTTCAATAAATGGTGTTGGGAAAATTGGACAGCCACATGCAGAAAAATGAAATTGGACCATTTCCTTACACCACACATCAAAATAGACTCAAAATGGATGAAGGACCTCAATGTGAGACAGGAACCCATCAAAATCCTTGAGGAGAACACAGGCAGCAACCTCTTCGACCTCAGCCACAGCAACTTCTTCCTAGTAACGTCGCCAAGGGCAAGGGAAGCAAGGGCAAAAATGAACTATTGGGATTTCATCAAGATCAAAAGCTTTTGCACAGCAAAGGAAACAGTTAACAAAACCAAAAGACAACTGACAGAATGGGAGAAGATATTTGCAAACAACATATCAGATAAAAGGCTAGTGTCCAAAATCTATAAAGAACTTATCAAACTCAGAACCCAAAGAACAAATAATCCAATCAAGAAATGGGCAGAGGACATGAACAGACATTTCTGCAAAGAAGACATCCAGATGGCCAACAGACACATGAAAAAGTGCTCCACATCACTCGGCATCAGGGAAATACAAATCAAAACCACAATGAGATACCACCTCACACCGGTCAGAATGGCTAAAATTAACAAGTCAGGAAATGACAGATGCTGTCAAGGATGCGGAGAAAGGGGAACCTTCCTACACTGTTGGTGGGAATGCAAGCTGGTGCAACTGCTCTGGAAAACAGCATGGAGGTTCCTCAAAAAGTTGAAAATAGAACTACCCTATGACCCAGCAATTGCACTACTGGGTATTTACCCTAAAGATACAAACGTAGTGATCCGAAGGGGCACGTGCACCCGAATGTTTATAGTAGCAATGTCCACAATAGCCAAACTATGGAAAGAACCTAGATGTCCATCAACAGATGAATGGATAAAGAAGATGTGGTATATATACACAATGGAATACTATGCAGCCATCAAAAGAAATGAAATCTTGCCATTTGCGACGACGTGGATGGAACTAGAGGGTATCATGCTTAGCAAAATAAGTCAATCGGAGAAAGACAACTATCATATGATCTCCCTGATATGAGGAAGTGGAGATGCTACATGGGGGTTTGGGGGGTAGGAAAAGAATAAATGAAACAAGATGGGATCAGGAGGGAGACAAACCATGAGTGACTCTTAATCTCACAAAACAAACAGGTTTTCTGGGGGTCGGGGGGTCGGGAGAGGGGGCTGGGGTAATGGACATTGGGGAGGGTATGTGCTATGGTGAGTGCTGTGAAGTGTGTAAACCTGGCGATTCACAGACTTGTACCCCTGGGGATAAAAATACATTATATGTTTATTAAAAAAAACTAAAAACAACAACAAAATAATCCTAAAAAAAAAAAAAAGACATAGGATGACTGAATGACTAAAAAAAAACAGTACCCATCTATATGCTGCGTACAAAAGACTCAATTCAGAGTTAAAGACACACATAGACTGAAAGTGAAGGGATGGAAAAAAAATATTTCATGCAAATGGCAATGAAAAAAGTTGGGGTAGCAATACTATATCAGACAAAATAGGCTTTGTTTTCAGACAAAATAGACTTTTAAACAGAAACTGTAACAAGAGACCAAGAAGGGCATTCCATAATGACATTGGGATATAAAATTGTAAATATCTGTGCACCCAACATAGAAGCACCTAAATACATAAAGCAAGTATTAACAGACATAAAGAGAGAAACTGACAGTAGTACAATAGTAATAGGGGACTTTAATACCCCAGTCACATCAACAGATAGATCACCCAGTCAGAAAATCAACAAGGAAATAGTGGTTTTGAATGAGACATTAGATCAGATGGACTTATACAATATTCCATCCCAAACTAGCAAATGCACATTCTTTCCCCAAGTGCATGTGGAAGGTTAGATCAGGTTAGATCAAGTTAGGCAAAAAAACAAAAAAACCCCACCAAAACTCAATAAATTTATAAGATTGAAATCACATCAAGCATCTTTTCTAAGCACAGCAATGTGAAACCAGAAATCAATTACAAGAAAAAACTTAAAAAGATACAAACACTTGAGAGGCTAAACAACATGCAACTGATCAACCAACAGGCAAAGAAATCAAAGAGGACGTTATAAAGACTGAAGAAAATAAAAACACAGTCGTGTAAAATCTTTGAGATGTAGAAAAAGCAGGTCTAAGAAGGAATTTTAGAGTTTATACAGGCCTACCTCAAAAACCAAGAAAAGTCTCAAACAATCTAGTCTTATACCTAAAGGAACTAGAAAAAGAGCAAAGCCCAACATTAGTAGAAGGAAGGAAACCAAAATATCAGAGCAGAAATAAATGATATAGAGACCAAAAAATATATGTATCAATGAAACCAAGAGATGTTTCTTTGAAAAGATAAGGAGAATTGGTAAGCCTTTAGCTAGATTTATTAAGATAAAAAGAGAGGCTCAAACACAGGGAAGAGAAGAAATAACAACTGACATCACAAAAATACAAAGGACTATAAGAGACTGCTATAAAATGTTATATTCCAACAAATTGGACAACATAGGCAAATGGATAAATTTCTAGAAACATACAATCTTCTAAAACTTAATCAGGAAGACGTAGAAAATCTGAACAGAAGGATGTAATGAAATTGAATCAGTGAAGAAACAAATGTAAAAGATAACCTTTGGAATGGGAAAAGATATTTACAAATGACATATCTGATAAAGGGTTAGTATCCAAAATTTATAATGAACTTTTATCAAACTCAATACCCAAAAAACAAATAATCCAGGTAAGAAATGGGTGGAAAACACATTTTTTCCAAAGAAGACATCCAGTTGGCCAACAGATAAAAGATGCTTAGCATCACCCATCATCAGGGAAATAAAAATCAAAATTATAATGAGAGACCACCTCACACCTGTCCAAATGGCTAAAATTAACACAGGAAACAACAGATGTTGAGGAGGATACAGAGAATGGGGAATCTTTTTATACTGTTGGTGGGAATGCAGGCTGGTGCAGCCAATCTGGAAAACAGTATGGAGGTTCCTCAAGAAGTTAAAAATAGAGCTGCCCTATCACCCCGCAATTGCACTATTATTTACCCAAAGGATACAAAAATAGATTTGGAGGGGCTCGTGCACCTGACGTTTATAGCAGCATTATCAACAATAGCCAAATTATGGAAAGAGCCTAAATGTCCATTGACTAATGAATGGGTAAAGAAGATGGTGTGTGTGGTTGTGGGTGTGTTTGTGTGTGTAATGGAATATTACTCAGCTATAAAAAGAGTAAAATCTTGTCATTTGCGACAAAGTAGATGGAGCTAGAGTGTATTATGCTAAGCAAAATAATTAAGTCAGTGAAAAGCAAATACCATATGATTTCACTGATACATGGATTTTAAGAAACAAAGCAGATTAACATAGAGGATAGAAGAAAAAAAAAAAGAGGGGGGCGAACCATAAAGGAGACTCTTAATTATAGAGAACAAGCTGAGGGTTCCTGGAGGGGAGGTTCACGGGGTGGGTGGAGTAAATGGGTGATGGGTATTAAGGAGGGCACTTGTGTGAACACTAGGTGTTGTATGCTATGTGATGAATCACTAAATTCTACTCCTGAAACCAGTATTACATTATATGTTAACTAAAATTTGGTTTATTTACTATTTTAGACCCTGAATGGATATAAGCTGGCAAAATACGTTCTTGAGTTCTAGAGATTGTTTTGAATTATTTCCTTTTCCACATATTGTGTAATTTTCTTTGCTTTCTTGAGTTCCTGTTGTCTGTTGGATCTCCTGAACAGATTCTTTTTCATCTCTTTTCTAGCCTTCAGGTTTTTTTTTTGTTTTGTTTTGTTTTGTTTTTGCTCCTGGTTTCAGGGAGATTTCCCCCTTACCTCGAAACTATTTTATTGAGTTATGTATTTTTAATATATTTTTAATTCCCAGATTCTTTTTATTCTTAGCATGTAGCTTTTTAATCTTGTTCTTATTTCATGGATATAACACTTATTCTTAACTCTCTGAAGATACTGCTGGTTCCCTTGAAGCTTTTCTGTAATTGATCTCCTCCACCTTGCTTTTTTTTCCTGTGTTGATTTTCCTCTTTCACAGAAGCAGCTTTCCTCTGACTAGTCATGATCCACTAGATAGTGAAATGGGGGCTGCACGTTGGGTGAAAAGGGTTCTTATTGGCTCTGAGCTTTACACAACCTGATATGTTTGACTGGGATATTCTTGGTGTCAGGAGTTTTAAGACTTTTATCTTGCTACATTAGAGTCCTCCGCGGCAAATCTTCCAACTGCCAGCTTTCTGAGTCTAAGCCTGGCTACCAGTGTTTGCAAGTTGGAAGGAGAAAACGGGCTAGGAGTCTCAGTATTCAATATGTATACAGACTTTTGCCTAAATCTGTTTTTTGTATGATCCGTTCACCATCAGCTGTTACTGCTTAATCCACAGACTCTTTCTCTCTCTCTAGGTATTCAGTGTTTAGATTTTCAGCAAAGTGGGGAAGGAAGGTTGCTCAGTTGGCCCGAATAAAGGAGGAGATCTGCAGATCTAGTCACTTTTTCTGCAGGTTTTCCACCATTTCTTCTGTTCCCCTATCTGTCTTCACGCTGAATTCCAGGGGGACCACTAATTCCTGAGCCTGAATGATTTTCTGTGGTGCAGCTCAGGTTGCTCGTAGGCTTTTCCTACTTTTTTTCAGGGTTCAGCTTTTTCAGGTCTTGGTCATTCTCTACTAGTCCTTCTACTAACTGGCCTTCAAAATTTCATTATACCCTCTTCTGTTGTTTTTGTCCTGTGTCATCTTTAAAAAAAAACAAACAAGATGGGGCGCCTGGGTGGCTTAGTGGGTTAAGGCCTCTGCCTTCGGCTCAGGTCATGATACCGGGGTCCTGGGATTGAGCCCCGCATGGGGCCCTCTGCTCTGCAGGGATCCTGCTTCCCTTCCTCTCTCTCTGCCTGCCTCTCTGCCTACTTGTGATCTCTGTCAAATAAATAAGTAAAAATTAAAAAAATTAAAAAATAAAAAAACAACAAACCAAAAACCTTCATTGTCTTTTAGTGAAATTTGGGGATGGAGTGAAGATAGATGTATGTGTCTAATCATTTTTAAACTAGATATCAAGAATAATATTTTCAATGTAGATTTGTTCTTTGTTTTTTTTTCCTACTAGGAAAGCCGGGTTAGTAAAGCAGTGGAGGTGATGATTCAGCATGTAGAAAACCTGAAGAGAATGTATGCCAAAGAGCATGCTGAGTTAGAAGAACTGAAACAGGTTCTTTTGCAAAATGAAAGGTCTTTTAACCCTCTCGAAGATGAAGGTAATAAAAGTTTAATAGACTCGGTTATGTTTTTCTGAGATTCTCCTCTTTCATTCTCTTTCTTGCTAATTCTTATTATGTCTTTAGTATAAAACACTTAAGGTTATTTTAGGATAATAATTCATTCCTTTTGTTTATACATAGTATATGTTAAGTTAGAAAGTAAAGTAAATGTAAAGTAAAATGTTAAGTTAGAAAACAGGTTGGGACACACAGAGGACTCTTTGGTAATAACTCCAAAAATTCATTAAATTAGATTGCGGAGATGAGAATATATTTCATCCAACCCACTGAGTTGAATCTAATGTTCTACTTAGGGTATGTTAGAATTGGCTCTTTCTCCACACAAAAAGCAAAGCACAGTAAGTTAAACAAGCCACTCTCATCAACAACGATTTTCTATTTCTTGAAGAAGGAATGACTCCGGCATAGTAAGCTGGCAGATGGATTGGAAAATAAGGAGACATCTGAGACCATGGAAAATGCCTTAAAATATAGGGTTTATATAAATCTTATAATAGTTTTATTTTAAATATGAACATTTCTGAGAACTGTTTTAATGACTCCCTTTTCTAGGAAAAGTAATCATATTTGATAACCTTCTGATCTGTAGTTTTGGATTCATTTATTCAGTATGTATTCATTTAGCATCTCCTATGTGCTGGGTAAGCATTGTGGATGTGGACAGTGACAGCGGACAGTATTCCATAGGTTAAGATGGCAACTGTTATGAATCACCAAATGATAACCAGATATTTTTACTACTAAAACCAGATATTTTACTATTTTACCAGTATTTTTACTACATTCGGTAGTCTCTAGGGTCTTAAATATTTCTATTGCTTTTCTTTGTAAAGAATTAAGACCATTGCAATAAATTGCTTATGTAATTCCTCAAATGTGCAAATGTTTTTCCTTTCAGATGACTGCCAAATTAAAAAACGTTCATCTTCTCTAAACTCCAAGGTAATTACCAGTTGACTTAACAGTCTATCAAATGTTTCAGATGAAATGGCTTTAAAATATTACTTGAAACAACACGGTTTTAAATGTAAATCATATGTATATTTATGTAGATCTGCATGTGTGTGTTTATGTATGTATGCTTTTATACTTTTTACTGTATTTGTACATCAGTTACATTTGTCTGGAAGCAAGAGGAAAGCCAGATAGTTTCTCTCTCATGTAAAACTAGAGTTGGAAATAGGCAGTTCAAAATTGGTAGTGTGGTTTCACAGAATCCCGAGGGCCTACTCTCCTCTCTCGCTGCTTCACCACCCTCAGCCCTCTGCTTCCTCTTCATGGTCTGAGGTGGCTCCATCAGTACAGGGAGAGACAAGTTCTGGTCATTACATCGAGTCACATTGTAAGAAAAAGGAAGACACAAAAATAAGTGTTCCCTCTCCTTCTAATGACAATTCCTAGAAGTCCCAAATAACATTTCCTTGTCGTTCTTGATTGAAAATGAGACTAGAAAATCCATTTGAATTCTCGTTTTTTTGTTTTTTTTTTTTAAGATTTTATTTATTTATTTGAGAGAGAGGCAGTGAGAGAGCATGAGCGAGGAGAAGGTCAGAGGGAGAAGCAGACTCCTTGTGGAGCTGGGAGCCCGATGCGGGACTCGATCCCGGATCTCCGGGATCATGACCTGAGCCGAAGGCAGTCGTCCAACCAACTGAGCCACCCAGGCGTCCCATGAATTCTCGGTTTTATATCTAACTGAAAATCAAGGAGTTCTTTACCAAATAAAAAGGGGGGAATGGGATATTGAAAGTCAATCAGCAGTTTTGCCAGTTCAAAAATCAGGATTTCACGGAATTTTTGAGCGAGAGACTTTAAAATCATTCCATCCAAACATCTCTCTCACAGATGAGGAAAATCACTTTCCCAGAAGTTAAATGATTAGTTGTGATCATGTAGTGGCAGAACCATGGTGAGAACCCAAGTTTCTCGGACTGTAATTTGATATTCTTGATACTCAGCTAATCTATGAAATTAGGAATGGTGGTTTAAGGAAAAGATTCACCTTAAGCTTCTTCAGCTTATTTTCTACATTTAATATATTTTTTATTTCCTGAAGTTGTACTTAAACTTTAAGAATCACAGTAGTATGTAACATTTTCCTGTGCACATCTGAGGCTGATAAACATATCCATTATCAAAATGTCACACCCATCTTTACATGTCTTAAATGCAAAATATGAAACCATGAAAAAAAAAAGCTAGAAAATAGGTACACATTTATCTCCTCTTGTTGGGAATACCACAGCATAAAAGAAATGACAGCAAAAGAAAGATAGATTCGGCCGCATTAACAATGAAAAACTCCTGCCAGAATTATCATTAATAAAATTAATGTCACCAGAAAACTAAATAAGAAACCTAAATAAATCAATGTCACCAGAAAACTAAATAAGAAGCCTTATTTGGCAAAAATTATGCTCATCCAGTGTTGAAAAAGGTAGAATATTAGTTGGCACAATATTTCTGAAAGGCAATTTGGACATAACAACTATGTCTACAGGTTAACTCAACAGTGGTCAAATGCAGGGATGTGTATGTACAAGGATATCCATTAGTGTTGTATCCAATGATAAAATACTGATAGTTTTCTAATGTACTTCTGCCCTCTTCGGGTAGCCATCTTCTCTCCGAAGGGTGACCATTGCCTCTTTGCCCAGAAATATTGGAAATGCAGGAATGGTAAGCAAGTTCCTAAAAGTGTTCTTCATCAAAAGTATATTCATTTTCATATAACAAAAACATAAACTTCACTAAATTCGTATTTCATTATTTCTCTAACATCTGAAATTTAAAGGTGGCTGGGATGGAAAATGACCGATTCAGTAGGCGGTCAAGCAGCTGGTAAGTGTCATTTTCTGGTTGCTCTTTGGGAACCCTATTGTTTTGTAATTGACTGAAGTAAATGCTGGCAATAAGTCATAAAGTGACACTTGATTTGCACAGAGTATATGCACAATAATTATAAAATAGGTGTATGATCATGGAATTTTACTATAAAATATGTGAATGTGCGAACCAAAAATAGAACATAATTTCTGTAATAATTCAGGTAGTAAGAAATAAATTGACAGATGTATTTAATTTGACAAGTGGCTATAATCATCTTTACTTAGGCGTATTTTGGGGTCAAAGCAGAGTGAACATCGTCCCTCATTACATCGATTTATTAGCACCTACTCCTGGGCAGATGCTGAAGAAGAAAAATGTGAACTCAAGTAGGTAAAACTTGGTGTGTGTGTGTTCATCCATTCTGATGGCTGAGTAATTTTCTATTGTATAAATGGACATTTTCTTTATCCATTCATCTGTTGAGGGATATCTTAGCTCCTTCCACAGTTTGGCTATTGTGGACACTGCTGCTATGAACATTGGGGTGCACGTGCCCCTTCTTTTCACTATGTCTGTATCTTTGGGGTAAATACCTAGTAGTGCAATTGCTGGGTTGTAGGGTAGCTCTATTAACATCTTAAGGAACCTCCACACTGTTTTCCAGAGTGGCTGTTCCAGTTTGCATTCCCACCAACAGTGTAGGAGGGTTCCCCTTTTCCACATCCTCGCCAACATTTGTTGGTTCCTGTTTTATTTTTTCCCTTCTAACTGGTATAAGGTGGTATCTCATTGTGGTTTTGACTTGTATTTCCCTGCTGGCTAGTGATGTGGAGCATTTTTTCATGTGTCTGTTAGCTATTTGTATGTCTTTTTTGGAGAAGTGTCTGTTCATGGTATAAAGATGAGTAAGATGTAGTGCCTATCCTCAGGTTTTATGTTTCTTTTAAAAATAATCCTAGGAGGGACGCCCGAGTGGTTCAGTCAGTTAGGCGTCTGCCTTTGGCTCGGGTCATGATCCTGGGGTCGAGCCCCGTATCGGGCTCCCTGCTCGGCAGGGAGTCTGGTTCTCCCTCTGTCTGCCGGTTCTCCTGATTGTGCTCACTCTCTCGCTCCAGCAAATGAATAAATAAAATCTTAAAAAATAAATAAATAAAATGAAATAATCCAGGAGCCTACTACATGTGTTGAAACCCCTTTTTCAGATATAGAGTTAACATAATGGATTTTTCTGATCTGGGTTAAAGATCAGTCTTCTTTAAAAGATTACCATCTATTTTTTGCTTTTGGTTAATATGGCATGATTTCTACTGAGAAGTCTTAGCAAACCAAAAACTGAAGTCTTGAGAATCTTACAAGAATTCAGGATTTGGGGTTTTTAAAGATTTTATGTATTTATTTTTAAGAGAGCAGGCAAGCAGGAGGAGGAGCAGAGGGAAAAGCCGACTCCCACTGAGCATGGAGCCCAATGTGGAGCTCAATCCCATGACCCCAAGATCATGTCCTGAACCAAAATCAAGAGTAGACATTAAAACTATGCCACGCAGGCACCCTGGGCCAGGTTTCTTTTAAAAACCAAAACCAGCCACATACATTCCCTGTAGATGTCCATGAAGAGAAAAAAAAAAAAAAAAAAAAAAAAAGAGAAACAGTTGCCTTTGGTAATAGTGAGAGCATTATGAGCTTGGAATTTCAAAATTCAAGTCCAACTAGGAATTCATCAGTAAACATTATAATGAAACAAGTTCTATTCAGGTTAAAGGAACAACTCTTTAGACAATATTATTTTATTTAAAATATATTTGATCCAATTTCTATTTCCCAGCTCATTGAATAAACACTTTTAAAATTAAGATTTTTAAAGAAGCAATGATACTTTGATGTTACTCCAGTTTAGCATAAAATCCACTGTTAATATATTATGTGATAGGAGAGAAATTTTACCATATATTGAATAAAAAACAGGAAGAAACATTCACCTTTGTTTTTTAAAGTATGGTTACTACACATAAGCAGAGAAAGAAATCACAGGTTAATAATACTGGTATTCGCGGTGATAATTGATGAACTTCTACATGTTCTTTGTAAATGTCTCCTTTTTACTCATCCCTTGGCTAATATCCCAACTTCCTACAACACATTTTTCTAAATATAGCAATTTTTTAAAATTCTTAGAAATAAAAATTAGTGATTTGATTTTAGAATTATATATCAAATCTTTCTAAAGCAAAACAAATACTTGAGAGCCTCTTTAGTAATACAATAAAATTTGCAGTATTTTTATAAATCTGGTATATTATCCATACTTTCAAACATCTAAGCATAATACTTATTTATAGAACTAAAGATGACTCAGAACCACCTGGAGAAGAAATAGCAGAAAAGACAAGAAAGCCAAGTCTTTCTGAAAAGAGAAATAATCCGCCAAAATGGGATGGCTCGTCACTGTAAGTTGTCTGCTTGCTAATGATCCCATTTCTGTGGAATGGGGAAAGATGAGGCAGGGTTAACAGTATTAATCTTAGTCAAGGTACTAAAAGACCTGTCAAATTGTTAAATTTAAGATAAACAAACTTCACATGGTCTACAGGAGTTATCCCTGAAGTGGTGACAGGTCACAGTGTTAGGAACTTGGTTCTGAAGCCAGATGGCCTAAGGCAAGTTGATCTACTTTTAAGCACCAATTTGTTCACCTAAAAGATAGGGCTGACAGGAGCAGAACATGCAAAATGCTAAGACTTAGATGATGTTATAATAAGCTTTTCTTTGTGTCTCATTTCTTAAACTAAAAATAGTTTACACTTGAATATAGCAAAAGTCCCGGGTATGGTGAGAAATAAGTGGCATGTGTATATACACACATATCATGCTCCACAAAAATGTTAGTTGCCTTACCTGATTGAAATAATGAGATACTCAGATGTTCTTGTTAGAAGTTAAATAAATTATTGGGGTGGGAGTGGGGCAAATTGTGGGCCAAACCAAGACAGCAGGTCACATTACGTAGCTTATTACAAGGCAGTGTTTGTGGTAGGTAGGGCAGAGTGACGACTTGACTGGTATTGTTGGCAAAAGGAGTGGTTCTACTAACAGAATGTTGCTATTATCAAAGTCTGAATTTGTATTTTCCTTACAGTTATGACACAGTAGCTGCCTGGGCAACAAACCTCAAGACTTCCTTCAGAAAGGCGAATAAGGCACTCTGGCTTTCTGCTGCCTTCATTGTGCTGTTTGCAGCTTTGATGAGCTTCCTCACAGGACGATTCTTCCAGAAGTCTGTGGATGCTGCTCCCACACCAGATGGGGACTCCTGGATGTCTCTAGAGCAAATCTTGTGGCCATTCACCAGACTCCAACACAACGGACCACCACCAGTGTGACTCAGCACATCTTAATGTATGTGTCTTGATTTTTAAAGTTTTAGTATCTGAACTTCGTAAATTAGTGATTTTTAGCTGGGAAATTATAGCGTTGAACCAGAGGGTCTCAGAAGGACTGCAAGATATTTTACATTCCCTCTTTCCCTCTTTCTGTGAGTTCCTCTCTGGCTAAAATACAATGGGGAAGAAGCCTGCCTATGATTTTTAGTGAGCTTTTTGAGGAAGAGATATTATATATTGCTTGTTAAAATTTATTCAAGGGACGCCTGGGTGGCTCAGTTGGTTAAGCGGCTGCCTTCGGCTCAGGTCATGATCCCAGGATCCTGGGATTGAGTCCCACATCGGGCTCCTTGCTCGGCGGGGAGCCTGCTTCTCCCTCTGCCTGCCACTCTGTCTGCATGTGCTCACCCTCTCTCTCTCTCTCACAAATAAATAAATAAAAAATCTTAAAATTTAGAGTAAAAAGTGAAAGTTTCAGTGGGCCAAATATTCATAAGAAAAAACCCCACTTTTTAAAAAATAAAATTTGAGTACAAAATGCTTATTAGATTTTAATAACCTTTTAAAATATAGTCACTCATTACATTGCTTTTGAAGAAATATCTGATTTTTCTCCGGGTTGCTTGACTCTTCATACTGCATAAAATCTGTCAGCGGGGATTAAGAATAGCTGAGCACTCTGGTCGAGAGTAGCATATAGCACACAGAGTCAATCAACTGGAAGCTGGAGCTCCTAATTTTTTCCATGGCTTTTTGGGAAGCAAAATCCTTAACCATGTGATATAAAGTAGAATGAAACTCAGTTTCTTCTTTAAGGGCTTCAGAGAATGTCTCACTGTTTTCACTGATCTTGAGCCTCTGTGCTCTGTCACCACTAAACATTAAAAGGGTCCAATTAGGTTTCTGAATAGGTTTTTCACTAAGGTGTTCCTTCAGCTACAGAAAAAGAAAATTAGAGAAATCAATTAATAGTTCCTCTAATAGGTATTTTGGCAGAGTATAATTTGAACTCAGTACCCAAAATTGCTAATGTAAAAGAATCACTCTTTAGGGTCTCATCTCTTAAACCATGTTTGTATGAATGAATTCACCCCACAGAGATTTCTTGAGTAGCTAGTATGTGCCAGGGAATGTTCTAAGTGGTGGGGATACAACAACAAAGAAGAAAAAACCATATTAATAACAATTGCAACAATAAAATTCTATCCTCAAGGAGCTTATATTCGAGTGGGAGAAACACACAATATACAAGTAAATATGGTGGCTCACTTATGCTATCTTTTTTATCAGGCAGCAGTAAATGTGCCAGAACTCAATTGAACTCAATTGGAGGCCTGTCTCTGAGGGGAAAAAAGCTTCCGTCTGTTCTCATTTTGATGTAAAGAGCTGTCAGGACACTACCCTGAAGTCCAGAGTGTTTGATACCATAATGGACAGTGAAGGTATAGCCTTTATATAGCTTGGTTTTATATTTTTGACAAAATAAACAAAAGTGAAGTTTTAAAACCATTTGAATGTTACTTTTTTTTTTTAATCTTTTCAAGAGGAGAAACCATGGCCTACATTCATTTAGCATTTGAGTATCTTCTTTGGAAGGACAAAGTAATTTTATGGGGTTTTGTATACTATACCTTAACTATAACTTTTTTTGAACTACATACTATATTCCACTTGCTCCAACCAAATGCAAAAGCGGAACTTAGCAGGGCCAGCTGTCGATAAGCTTTCATTTCTATCAAAGGATCCTGTCAATACAAAAACAGAGTTGATCATAAAGCTTTCAACAAGTCTTCCACCTTTGGCCTCCTACAGTCACTTCTCAACACGGAAAAATCCACTTAAAATTTAAGTCAGATGACATGATGACTCTGACAGGGCAATGGTGCTGCCTTTCAGAAGAGAAGCCAGAGTCCTAACAATGACCTACAAGGGCCTCTATGATCAGACATCCCCCCCGCCCCACTTATACCCCATTATCACCTTATTTGTTTCTCCTTTTGCTCTCTGAGCTCCACTTCGCTAAATTCCCCACCTTCAAGTTTTGTTCAGATCCTACCTTCTCAGTGAAGGCCCCTTCTTCCAATACTATTTGATATTATATGTTGCCCTATGATTCCTGATCTTCCCTTTTTTTTTTTTTTCATATAAAGTATAAGATTATCTAGTATATTTTTGCCTTCCTCTGCTAGAATGTAAGCTCCACAAAGGCAGGAACCTTGTTTTAGATACTTAAGATCCATTAGTGAATAAAATAAAATGTTCAGAAAAAAATTCTTGAATATTCTGAGATGACTAGTACACTACATTGAGCATTTGTAGAGTAACTGGCAATTGAGTTACTAAAACTAAGGTGGTTTTTTCCCCCTACACATTCGTATACAGTTAATGATGTTATTTTTAGGTGTACCCATATTGTCATTTTCTGGTATATTATAAACCTGTTTTGTGCAGAAGAGTTCTATAGCCAAGAACATCATTCATGATTAAAGCCTACTTTGGCCTCATTTACAAATCATAAATATTTACTAAACATCTGATTCAAGGAGTATGCTAGGTACTAGAAGAATCATAGGTGATGAAAGAACAGTCCTCATCCTCACGGAACACACAGTTTAACATGGAAGGATCTTATTTAACTAAAGCCTTATGAGTAATGTGAAGCAGTATGCAGACAGGGAGCCTCTCCCAAGAAACGGAAGTGGTTTCTCTGTCTCAGTGGTCCTTTTATGTGTTTAATTTCACCAAATTTGTTATGTTTGGGAAACTTCTGAGTCATTTAGTCTTTTAGGAAATCTTACATATATCCAGCCTGGAAGAAGAAAGAAAATACAGAAAATGCGAAGTTGCTCTAACTACCTTTGCACTAAACTGACCAGCTGTGTGAATAATGGTCCTTTTGTCAATATGAAGATCATACTAGAGTCTTACTTTCTTGGGAAAGATTATTAAACTTGAGAGAACTCTGGATTTCTGGTCTTGCCATTTATTCCTTCCAATCCTATGTAAGTGAATATAGAAAACCTAAGCCATACCTGCAAAGTTACATAACATTGAATACCGGCTACCATTCTAAATGTCCTTTACATTAAATTTGGAAAGATTTGTTCTTACCTTATAATTTATAACAACATAAAAATGAGAGTGTTCACTAGGGAAGATATTCAATCCAGCTTCTTTCAAAGCACAAATGAAAGAAATAGGAGTCATCCATTTTCCTTCCAAAATAGAGAAATGCTTTTTGTTACTTAGTTTGATTGATGCTAACATGCAGAGGTTTTCCTAGTTTTGAGAAGAAAGATAAATTATTACATCATTATTCCATTTCCAGCCTTTAGCTTCTTCATACTAGTTTCTTGTTTTGTTTTTTTTTTAGCTCTATATTATTCTGTCTAAAAAAGTATGCAGGACAGATATGCTTTAGGCCAGCTCGGAGAAGTCACCCATAAAGTCTCCCTGTTATCTCAACCAGTCCATCGGTCAACTTTTTGGGGGCTTTATCTGAACAATCAAGAGACTGAAAGATCTCTCAGTTCTCCTCCCATTGTAGGAGTTATGATCTAAGAACACTGGTCACATTGAATTACAGTAGCTATTCGATAGCTAGTCATGTTGCAACTTTTAAGGATAGTTTTTTTTTTAACACATAGAAGATTTAAGGTAATAATGCAAAGTTACTCAGTTTTAAAGTTTGCAGAGTGGCAATTTGAAGGTATACAGAGATCACATCCCTCTTCTGATTTTAGAAGTCCAATGCGCTATCCATTGTGCAACAGAGCCACCCTCCTCTTCTGGTTTTAAAGAGGAAGCCTCTTTAGAGTGGATCAAAAACTGCAACAGGCTTGTACCTTCACTAATTGGCCTATTTCTACTAAAGGGTGCAAGTTTGCACCTTGCTTGTTGTATGTTACCTATCCAATCACTATTTCATTTAGAAATTATGGCTCAAAGTATATTTTAAATACATTTGTAACAAACATAATCATCAGTTACTGATTACTTTGACATACTTTAACTGTCACCAAGTGGTTTACCTCTTTCATATGATTTACTCTCTGTGACTTACCTTAATTTGAATTTGAATCTTAGTAAATACTGTAGTCACAGTCAAAAGTACTTTATTCACATCGAGTGGTGTTAGTTCCCATGACTGGAATGGCATGTTAATATGAGCATCCTGAATCAAGGTAACAGGGCCAAGCGTTTCTAGGCTGAATGTTACAAGTCTTTCTTCTGATTTGTAAGAGACATTGCTGATGCCATCAGTTTGCCAATGTTTACCTTCATAATAAGGAAGAAAGTAACAGTTTCATATTTTTCTATACAAAAAATGAGATGAATGGAATGACCCAAATAACTGCAAAGGTGTATAAATTGATCTTTTACATTCACCACAGAATCTCTACAAAAAGCCACTTTTGCTGGGAGGTTCTTCCTGGCTACAGGATCAAATCCGAACTCCTCAGCATGGTATCTAAGGCCTTCAGAATGAAGACTCATGCTTCTGGCTTCACCCCTTGCACTTCCGACACCTGGTTTTAGCTGTGCTTTCCCTCTCCCCCAACAGCATCATCCACTGAGCCTCTGTACACGCAGTCTTTTCTTCCTAGAGTACGCAATCCTTTAGAGAATCTCTCATCTTGTTCAAAAGAAAGGTGAAAAAAAAACCAACCAAAAAACTTTAAAATTCACCTGCTAAGTATATATTTTAGTAAATTCCCCCAGTTGTGCAACCATTACCACGATTCAGTTTAGAACATTATTATTCTCTCCATAAGCTCCCTCATTTTATAATTACTCCCATTCTCACCTCTAGCCACAGGCAGCCATTAATATACTTCCTGTCTCTAAAGATCTAAAGATCTGTCTTTTCTGGACTTTTCATATAAACACAATCATATGTAGGTGGTCTTTTGTGTCTCTTACAATAATAAAACACAACCCAATCTGAAAATGGGCAGAAGATCTGGATGAACATTTCACTGAAGAAAATCCAGTAATGGATAATAAACACATACAAAAAGATGCTCCACATGATCAGTTATTAGGGAAGTACAATATAAACCCCTGAAATACCACTTCATAATCACTAGAAAGGCTAGAATAAAAACACAAATGTTAGCAAGGATGTGAAAGGTGGGAAACCTATAATACTGGCAGGCATGTAAAAAGTACAGTTACTTTGAAAAACAACTGGACGGCTTCTTAAAAAGTTAAGCATAAATTTACCATTCAACCCAGTAGTTCCATTCCTAGGTATATACGCAAGAAAAAGGAGAATGTACGTCCGCACAAACACTTGCATGCCAATGTTCTCTTAGTCTCTTAAGGCCCAGTTCAACATTCCATACTATGACAAGCCTTTCTTAATGCTCCAGGTGGACCCCCTGGGCTGCTCCATAACACTTCTTCTACCTATTACATCACCTTACCATGTCATATTAGGTGGCTTTTCCTTGTCTGCCTCCTCTACAACTTCGAAAACTCCTAGAGGAAGGAAATGTGTCCCATTTATTCTGTATTTCTTATTGTGTAGCATAATTATGGAATACACGAGTCATTCCCTTCCCTAGAATGCCTTATCCATCCCCACATGGCTTTCTCCTCACATGAGGGATCCACTCACTATTTTTAACTCTGAAATTCAATATAATACATACAATTATATTGACAAACTAAGAGATTCATAATTCCTCATTTTTACAGTAATAAAATTATTTTGAAATTTTAAAGGTAAAAATTAAGTATCACCTTTAAATAAACTCTCCAATTTTTAGTATTTCCTGGAAAAAAGTTTCCCCATGGGAAGAATTACTGGAGTTGTATACTACTGCTGTAGTCAGAGACAAATTTTACATATTATATTTCCCTGAATCATGTGGGATAACTTATCTTGTCTAATTCTTAGTGTGACTAATTTTTAACAGAGTAAATACTTAAAAACATTACCATTAAAGGAAAAATGAAACTTCTAAAGCAACATGAAGGGAAGAAATTACCTAATTGTTCATTTTGACAGATTTTGTAATTTAATGTATTGATAGAACTATACTGTTAATTCATAATTTTTATCTAGAATATAGATATCTTTTTTAAAAGATTTTATTTATTTATTTGATAGAGATCACAAGTAGGCAGAGGCAGGCAGAGAGAGAAGGGGGGAAGCAAGCTCCCTGCTGAGCAGAGAGCCCTATGCGGGGCTTAATCCCCGGACCTCGAGATTATGACCCGAGCTGAAGGCAGAGGCTTAACCCACTGAGCCACCAGGCGCCCCTAGAATATAAAAATCTTGTGCCTAAGTATACACAACCAAAAATGTGGATTACTATAGCCATCATAAAAAAAGTTAAAACTACATAACACTTACCTTTTCTGGTAGAGAAATTCCTAAATTCTCTGCTCCTTTGACTACATAAATGGATAAGGTAATAGCTCTGTGCCTTTGTGATCTGTTCCCAACCTGTCACCAACTCAGTAAATTCTTCCACAAATATGAATATAAAATGTTCACATTAAAAGTAAAGTTATACTTCTTTCTTCTAGCAGCCTCAAACCTGCATACATTAATTTACTAGACCAAGACTTCTTAAAGTTGAGCCAGCCAACCCCAAATGAGGTATTTGTTAATGATTAGTAAATCCCTAGCTTGTATCTCTGCTGGTACTTCTGATTTTGTTATTTATTTCACATTTTGGATAACCAATAATTTCTCATGGTTCAACAATCAAAAGTTATAAAGAGGCAGAAAGTGGCTAGTATTCATCTGTCTCGAGTTTCCTAATGGCCCACTCCCTATCTCCAGTACTTGTCTGTAATAAGATTTGAAATTTCTAAGTTATTAACATTAAAATAAATTTTAATCACCCCAATCTGAATTATGTACTCATTTCAGGAGAGAGTAGGTTTTTCACTTATTTATATTCATCTGTCTTACTATGGTGATATTTTTGTTAACTTACTATTTTTTTAAAACATAATGACATAAGTAATTGTTCAGAGATTATGGCAGATGTAAGACTTCAGGAACAGTTATAACATTCAATACATAAACTCCAATCCCTATTTATTTCCATCAAAAGCAAAATAAACACACTAGAGTTGCCATAGATGTATAAGATTAGAAATGTGGAGTTTACACACTATTTTCTCTTTTAAGGATTTGTGTTATAGCTCTTTTCATTACATAATTATCAAAGCTGATTACAGTATTGCTGTACCTTCAGCATCCCACCTTGCAACCATAGGATCCTCAAAAAAGATTACATTCTCCTGAACTTCAAGTGTCACTTCTATGGGTGGGAAAGCATTTTCTGTTTCAACGTCTTCCATAGTTTCTGGAGGATATATATATTTCTGCAATCCTTCTTTGAGTATCTTTTAAAAATGACCAAAATAATATCAAGTTAGAAGCTGACTGGTAACAATTAAAGATGTAAATATTGCTGAGTAAACTATATGTAGTTATTCTTTAAAGATTTTTTTAAAGATTTTATTTATTTATTTGACAGACAGAGATCACAAGGGCAGAGAGGCAGGCAGAGAGGGAGGGGGAAGCAGGCTCCCTGCTGAGCAGAGAGCCCGATATGGGGCTCGATCCCAGGACCCTGAGATCGTGACCTGAGCTGAAGGCAGAGGCTTAACCCACTGAGCCACCCAGGCGCCCCTGTAGTTATTCTTAATAAGTATTGAAGATTGGTCTCATTTACTAAAAATTACTAACAAAATTTCACAACAAAATTAAAAGGTAATGATTGTGGAGGAAAATAATCACCAAATCTGAATCACAGACTCTTCCTATGGTCCAGGTTCTACGCTGGGACTTACTAATCATTTTATTCCTCCAAGTAATCCTACAAAACATATATTTAACAGAGATAACTGGGACTTAGAGAAATCAAATAATTTGTCAAAGATTAAAAAATGACTTCAAGGAGGCATTACAACTCAAAAACAGAGCTCTAGGACTTTAAATCCCATATTCTAATACCTTGGTTAGGGTGTGTAGGAAAAGAGGGAAAGGAGTATAAACATACTTCTGAGACGTATAGAAACAAATGGATGAAAGTAAATTAAAAATCATCATGTTGGTACACCTTAAACTTATACAATAATTTATGTCAATTATATCTCAATAAAGCTGGAGAGAGAAAGTAAATTAAGTCAACAGCAGATTTCTCTGGGATGGAGGAGATCTGTCCATTATTTGAACATAGCAGAGAAGGATCTAGGGAAGGAAGAGTAGGGAAGATTAAGAATGGTAAAAAATAGAAAACTGGATGGGTAAAAATTCTAGAGGAGGTGGGAAATTATTGAAAAGAGACTTGAATAAAAGGAAGAAGACCTCTTTGTTGCACAAGAGAAAAACAACTGTAAAGAGGATACTTTGGGCTCAAGTGGAGAACACGGAATGGTGATATCAGGACACCAACAAAATTCAAGAAAAGATCTTTGAATGAATTCTTAGAAACCCCAGCCCTGGCTGGGCCCTTCCTATGGTTAAAGAATTTTGACTGCCTACCTTCACCAAAGGGATGCCTTTCTTGGACTCCCCACTGTCCTTCAAGTGATACAGAGGTAGGAAAAGCTGATTCAAATAGACTGTTCAAAGTAGCTACAGACCAGGTTATCTCCCCCAGGCATGCTCTAATAAGTAAATTCTCACTTGTGGGGAGAATGGGAAAGGAATAGCAGTATCATCCTTGCCAAGGGGGGTGAAAATTAGTTTGGGGGGCATGAAAAAAATCATACTCTTTTAGGTGTAAAGCACAGCTATATATTTAGTACATACACAAATACATTGTATATCTATGGTATTAAAATTTCATGGGGTGGATGGCTAGGAAAGAAAATGTCTACAAAGGGTCCTTAGAGAGGTGATAATGGGGGAAAAAAACTGAGAAATGCCACTCCATGACAAGAAAGTACCAAGGTTCTTAATGGCAGAACTGCGAGTGAGAAATGGCTGACAGTCTATGTACATGATATGCTGGAGGAGAGACAGGGAGGGGGGAGGACGAATGAGCGGGATGGGGAGAATTCAGAAAGGCTAGAGAACAAGGAAGGAGGAAGGGGCTATGACAATATAGCAGGGTATATTTGGGACACAAGCTACCATGAAGTAAGTTAAAATAAACCAAGTCAATACCAGGGCAAATGTTACTATTTACTGAAACAGGAGTGAGGAAGTCCTTCAAAAATGATCTAACAACTGCTGTCATTGACATCCTTACTAAGAGTGTGGAACATGCATCAGCAATAGTGCCATCACCTGGATCTGTGCTTCTCAAACTTAAATGTGCACATAAATCACCTGAGGGTCTTCTTAACACTCAGATTCAGCAGATCTGAGGTGAAGCACCAGATTATGCATTTCTAGGTGATGCTGATCCTGCTGGCTCATGGACCACACTTTATACATCAAGGATCCAGACCTGTGGTTCTCAAACTTTAAGGTGTGTTTTGGTAATACATAGACTGCCAGACCTCATCCCTAGACTTTCTGATTCAGTAAAACTAAAATGGGGCCCCTGAATTTGCATTTCTAGAAAATTCCCAGATTATGCTAATGCTTTTGGTCAAGGGACCACATGTTAGGAACCACAGATTTAGACCAGAGTACACAAACTATGGCCCCTGAAAAATCTGGTCCACCACCAGTTTTTGTAAATAAAGTTTTCATTTACATATGGCTATCCTACTGTACTGAGAGTTGCAACAGAGCTGGTACGCCCACAAAGCTGAATATATACCCCATCTGGCCCTTTACAGAAAAAGTTTGTCAGCATCTCAAATAGACTATCATTATTAAGAGCAAACTTGCACAATCTAAATATAGTGCTATAGGTTTAAAATTAACATGTATGAATTATAGTTTTAAAATTCATATTATTTTAGAGTTCTTTAATATTGGATTCAAATTTTATAAATCCAAGACTGTTTAAAATTATTTTTCCCTTTATGCTTCCTTAATAGGTTAAATTTCATTAGATGTTAGATCATTTAAGATAAAAGTGTGAGAAATTATTTTACTCATAAATTTGATCCAAAAATCAACCTACTTCCACAATCATCCAGCCTTTCATTGGTTTACACTGCGGGGGAAGCTCCAAAATATCCAAGTGGTACACTCCACCGAGGGTTGTGAATTGGCATAAATCAACCTCATTGTCTTCAAAGATATACGGCTTTTCATTAGCATTCTTTACCAGCAAAAACTGTGCTAAAATTAATCAGATTAATTCAGTTTCTAAATAGATTGTAACAATTTGGCATTAGGAGGGAAAGGAAAAAATTCTGATACTGGAAATGAAGTTTTTATTTAGCTACTAAAACATCAAAACGTGGTTAATTCAAAACTATTCACAAAGCTAACCTTCAAAGTAGTAATAAGCATGTATAATGGTAGGATAAAGGGGAGGGCTCCATTTATAGCTTATATACCAACACTTTTAAGAATGTGTATCTAATAAGCATGTTACAATTAAAATAACTTCAAAAATACACTGTATCGCAAGAGGAGGAAAAATAATTTTCCCTCTACCTTCTGAGTTCTCAGCTGAACTTTTATAATAAAAGACAGATTAACAAGAGGAAAAAACCCACTCATTTATTAATATGTGTACCTCATGTAAACATGGGAGATTACCCAGGGAAAAATGAGTAACTTAAGAGGTGGCTCAGAACTCTGGCTTATACAGCATCTTCAACTAAGAACAACAAATTCGTGGGGAAATGACAAGACAAAGGAAACCAGTTCCAGGTTTCTGAGGGTAGAGAAAAGGACTAGTTAGTAAAGTTCATTATGCAGATTCTTCTGGTCCCCTCTCTGGGCTGATAGGTCTGAAGTTGAATCGGGGCATTAACCATTGTCACTCTTGGTAGAGAGAGGAGTGACACCCTTTAAAATTTATGTCTTGTTTTCAGGCAAATAGGGGGAGGGTAGGAAGCTTTTCTTGTATCTGCATCTTTATAATTGTTCTTAACTTAAAATATCCTTATGCCAAAGTGGCATATTTTGAGGTGGCATATTTTGCTACCCTTCATTATAAAATAAGAAAAAGTGGCTTAACACAAAGTTTGGTACCTGACAAATTAATGTTTTAAAACTGGACATTAGGGGGCTAAAAATCTTAAAGAAGAAAGTAAAATGGTGAAAAACATAAATTTTCATCCATATATTAAAGCTAACCTTTTTTTTTTTTTCAACAAAAACAGGTCATTAAAAAAAAAAAAATAGGGACAGAGGCTTTAAAGTGAAGAACTGTATTGGATAATCCCTTCTGTATAGAAATTTTATGGGGAAATTCTATAATTCCATAGTTCTCAGTGTACAATCAAGGGAATATTTTAAATCACATATCACTAAGACCATTCCCACTTGTCACAAAATTCTTTCCAGTGCAGATAGATAAGAGAAATCAGACTGCTTATAGGTTCTACCCCTTACTTACTATGTAACCTTATGCAAGATATGCTAATTAACATGTCTTTTTCTCTCCTTCCTCTACAAAAGAGATATTAATATCTACCTACTGAATTTGGGGAGTTGGAGTTAATACATGTAAAAAGCTTAGAACTGGTGTCAGACACACAGTAAAACTTAGGAAGTGTTAGTCTTGTTATTTATCATTTTAATTTTCCTCTCCCATGAAAGGAAGCACCCTGAGAAGTCACTGAATTTAACCCATGGACAGCAGACACTGAAAATTAATGACAATATGGAAATAAAATTCCAGTTAAGCAGTTGCTCTTTTCCCCTTATATACCTTCAATAAAATGCATATTTTAATTTCAAATTTATCTAGTTAATAATCCATTTACCTAAAAATAAAGAAAAAGAATACTGTATCCAAAATCAGACACTTATGATTAGGGGATTAACATATATATTATTTGGGGATTAGCATATAAAAAAACCTCAGTATTATTGGCATAAGTTCATGAAGTGACTCTAGTATCCTAATTCTAACAGGAAAATTAACCTCCTCAGGGCTATAGAAAAGTTTTGAAGATATAAACTTAGTTGGCTGCTGAAACAAGTGTGTTGGGAAAAGTGAAGAAGTAGACAAGAAGTATGTTATGAAAAATATGCTAAAAAGTCTATAGAAATTGATCCCTTAGAAGTTCCTGGGAAGTGATGTACATAAATCTCAAACTAAAAGATATGCAAATTAGATGTCACTATCACTTTGACATTTTTAAACTCTCTTCAATTGTTATTTTCCAAGATAAGATTGAATACAAAAGGGTTGAGAAATTTATAATTATGTACGTGTTTGTGAATATTCATTACAACATTGTTTATAATAATAAAAAATTAGAAATAACCTTACTATCAATAAAGATTTAAATAATGTTCCATTATTGGAATGAAATTATACAGCTACTAAAAAGGTTATTAATATGTTCTGACTTAGGACAGTGTTGAACATTATTCATTTAAGTAAAATATGCATTATGTTCCATGTATGTCTATAGACTATGCTACATAAAATAATAAATTATTAATAAAAAAGTAATTTTCAAACATTTGTATGCTATTTCATGGTTTCATTAAAAATCAAAAGAGAGCTACAGAGAGAAGAAATACAAACAGGAGAAATTTTTATTAATACTGGTTATTTCAGAAGAGGAATTATGAAGAATTTTCATTTTACACATATTTCTGCAACATCTGAACTTTTTAATGCAACATCTGCATTTCTGTTGTAAGCTGAAAAATCCCAATAAAGTTAAATTCTACTAAGATAATTTAGAAGAATACCTGATAAGACTGTTTCACTTAATAATTTCATCTCCAGTTCACATTTTGTGGCTTCAGATTCTTCCTGGACAAGACTCTACAGAAAACACAAGGACAGATGAGTGATGGTCAGTGTCTGCTGCAGCCCAGATTCACTCTTCACTCTCTCCCCACTCCAGTTCCCACTTCAGATGCCTGCTACCTCAGTTTCTGGGCCCCAAACTGACACTTGCTCTGGCAGAAAAAGTGGACTCAAAAACAGTATTTTAAATTTCAGTGAAAATGAGAGCATATCTCCACAGAACCTCATGAGGGTGGGAGCTAGACTGCTCAGATTCTCTGATGACAATCCTCAAGTGTAAAATTGACTAGGAAGCAATGCAAGCTATAAAAATGTTATTTATGTTTGCATTTTGAGTTTAGCCAAGTTTTAGATTTTGGCAATCAGCTCTCTGATAGACTAATCCCAAAGCCTGCTTTTGGGTGAGCCTCTCAAGGAAATTAAAGATGCCATGCATCAAATAAGGTACAAGATACTATACTGTAGAGTAGTAAAATGAGTATTTAAATAGGAGGACATAAGATCTAGAATGTATATCTAAATCTGCCACTAACTTACTTTTGTAACCTTGAGGAAGCCCTCGAGCCTCAAATTCCTGTTCTAACAACATATTTGGTACTAAACTGTGTGCCATAATAACACATCTTGTAAACAATCCTAAGAGATGGCTGTATCTTCATTTTACAAAAAAAAAGGAAACTGAAGCTTAGGGGAATTACTATTTTAAGAGTCAAATAAAATAACAGAAGTAAATAATTTTATATATAGTAAGGCTGTGTACACTGTAAAACTTTGGTTTGTGTGTGTTTATATTTGCAAACTGGATGATATCCAGCAAACTTCATTTGACCCCATATACTATCTATACTTCCAGAGCAATAGAAAAGTCTTGTACCAGAATTTTAGTCAGAAGCTAGTTAATCCCATCATGTCTCTCATCTTCAACCACAATACAGTGCCCAGTCTCCCTTAATAATTCATCATAATAATCAGTGCCTGGGTGGCTCAGTGGGTTAAGCCTCTGCCTTTGGCTCAGGTCATGATCTCAGGGTCCTGGGATCAAGCCCCACTTCCCGGGCTCCCTACTCAGTGGGGAGCCTGCTTTCCCGTCTCTTCTGCCTGCCTCTCTGCCTACTTGTTATCTCTGTCAAACAAATAAATAAAATCTTTATAAAATAATAAATTATCTTTTCCATCATTCTTGTCACTGTATTGCCCTGTGTTATCTTCTTGAGCACTTTTAACACTACTGCCTTCTCTGCCAACCCTTTCCATGGCACTTCTGAAACTTCTCATTTACGGACTCATTGATTCAAAGAATTTTCACAGAGTGCCTAAATTGAACAGGTATTGCCAGATACTAGAAATAAACAACAAAAAAACCCGACAAGGTCCCTGACTCAAGGTGTTCCCAGTCTATTAAGGAAAGCAGGTAAAGGAATAGTTACACTACAGTTTTGTGGCTACTGTAGTAAAAAGTCAGGGGGTCCATAACAGGAATATAAAGAACAGTAATTCTGTGGGGAAAAATATTGCATGAGTGGGTGAAAATGGGAAATGCTACCCAAAAGTGGTAAAGTTTGAACTAAATTTTGAAAGATAATTAGTCTTCCTGAAAAAAATGGTGGGACAGAATTCCAAGAGTGAGTGAGGGCAGAAAGGCATGAAGCAAAACAGAGTTTCAAGCACCTGAAGTATTCAGGTATGGTTGGGGTGAGACATACTAAGAAGGTGTAAAAATTTGAAGCTGGAAAGAGGGGCCAGAGTGTAAAGTTTAGATGACACTTTAAAGACTAGAATTTCTCCTATGGGTAAAAGGGAGCCTACAAAGGACTTAATAGGAAAGTGGCGTGAAGAAGTTTGCATTTGGAAAGAGTATTCTGGTGGCCAGCTGACGAATGGATTCCTTAGTGGAGAGTAAGAAGTCCAAAGAGGATCAGGTCTAACTCAAGGTAGAAGCAATCAGGTTCATTAGAAGGAGCATATATGGGAGATGACACAGAGGTAGAATCAACGTAACTTGGATGGTAACTTGATACAGAAAATAAGGGACAGGTGAAGGCTGATTTTCAGGTGTCTGTTTAGGTGATAAAGTGCATGGTGATAGTTATCAGGAAAAGACAAGGAGGAAGGACAGGTTTGGGGAAGAGTAATGAATTCAATTGTGGATGTGCTGAATTTGAGGTGCCCATGGACATCCAGGTGGCCTTTGACATTATCATTAAAAAGCCAATTGCATTTCTTTCTTGCAGGAAGGATTATGATCATTAAAAATACCAAAAGTATCGGGCCAAAATTCACATCTTCAAAAAGTTGAGAATTCTTTAGAGTTTAGACCAAACTGGTTTCTTGCCTTGCAGGAAATCTAAAACTTTAGATTTCTCCAAGGAACTCTCCCCTTGATAGCCACAGTACCACAGCATGCAACAACAGGGATTTATCAGCCTCGAATTTCTCACACGATAGGATAATCTTGTATTGAATACACTGACTTCACCTAATTCAGAATTTTTACTATTTTATGTTACTGTTTAGCTCAACTGACTTTTATCTTAGCTAGACCATTTGATGCCGGAAGCAATGTGTCAATTTACATGGCAGTGTAAGCTCCTTAATCTTGCTAACTGCTCCTGAATGTCTTGCTGTCCTGGCAGCTGCACCAGGAGAACACACTCCTGCAAAAGCCTTCAGCTCCAAACCGCATCTGCCGACCATATAATCTTTCCTGGTTTCATACATAATGAAGTTCCTTTTGTCAGTTGGCTATGAAGCTTTTTTCTTCATATGATCATGTTTGTCCTGTTTCATCATAACCATTTTTACAAAACTGGCTATTTTCCATAGATTTTTTTCCTTCTCCAAATAAACTTCAGCACTGTTAAGTCCAACTGGAATCTGTACTTGAATTGAGCTAAATTTAAACATGTATAATAAATCTATAAAAACAATATGTTCTAAAAACTGCCTGGAAACATTGACAGAATATGAAACAAAAGGGAGCTGAACTATAACTTTTCAATGAGATCTGGGCTCAGTAGATATGGGAACTGGCTTAAAATATGGAAGAACTTCACAGTACACTAGCAAAGTATTTTTCATTGTAACTTAATGTGCTAATGTTGTAAAATGGAAAATTAATATATATAGCATTTGAATTTGATATAAAACAACCTGGATCATGAATAAGATCAGTGAAACCAGAACAGAGTTTCTAGAAATAGATCTCATGGTCCACTTGGGAGTTTAGCATTTGGCATTTTAGACCAATAAGAAAAACCTACGTTCGTGTGATAAGTGTTTTGAGACAGTTGGTTAAGATTTGAAATAAACTTAGATTCTTCCTACTTTACACTAAAATAAATTCCAGACGGATAAAAGATTTCAATGTAAAAACATAGCTAAGCCAACCAAAAACCACAAAACTCATGCAAATAGTTAATGAGAAAGTATATGTTGACATCAACAATTACCAGTGCAGTTGGTGATCTTGATATTGCACAGCTGCAAAACATCAGCACTGAATACAAATTGGTCTAGAATCCTATTGTCCATCAAAAGAACATCTATATAAAGGAAGTTCATTGAAGTCCAATTTTTTTCATCAAAAGGTGATTTACATTTAGAGCTTCAGAACAAATTATTGGAATTGGCCCTTCATAAGGAATTAAAATGAATTTTGAAAACAGTGTCATTTGCTTTATTTTGTCTAAAAGCTAAGAATGAATATCCTGAGTTTGCTGAAGTCTCATTTATTCCTGTGGCTTTAATACCACTAGCAGGCCAGTGATTTCCAGACCAATGCTAGCGATGCTCTTCGGAACGCCCACCCTCAGTACCGCTCAAGTCTAGAAGTACAGGGCATAATGTGCACGGGGACATGGAGCTGGGCCTGACTGCTCAGAGCTCCAGGCTCACATCAACTTACCTGACATTTCCATTTGTGTGTCCCCAAAGTACCACGTCCAAAATAAAAGTTTTGTTTCACCATCACTCTCAACCAGGTCAGCCCATTCCTGTGCATCTCAGTAAACTGTACCACCATCTGCTTAGTTTCCCAAAATAAAAACTCCACAAGATTGTTCATTTTACCTGCAAAACATGTCCCCAAAATATCTACCTTTCCATGTCTCTTACTACCTACCACCTTTGACCAAGCACCACTGCTTCTAATGCCTCCCCACTGCTATTTAACCAGATGCTGGGGGCTTCTACTCTAGCCCCGCACAATCCATTCTCTACATAGTAGCCAGAATAACCTTGCAAAGCTATAAATCACATCATGCCACCCTCCCTCTTACAAACCCCTAATGGATTCCCACTGAATTTACAATAAAACCTTAACTTCTTAGTCTGGCCTGCAAAGCCCTGCTTCTTCTTGCTTCTGATTTCCTCTCTGATGTCATCATACACCACTTTCCTTCTTCCACCATATATCAGGCTACTGGCCATCTTACCTGGCACTCATTTCTGTCTCATGATCTTTGCAGTAATTGTACTCTTGGACTAGAATATTTTTACCCTATTATATAGCTGTTTCCTCCTACTCATTCTCAGCTTAAATAATAATTCATCATACAAGCCCTCCCCAACCACCCAATCCAGTTACCATCAGTCACTCCCATAATCCTGTTTAATTTCGTACATGACATTTATTACCACCTGTTTTCCAGTTTTTCTTATTTATTGTTGGTTACCTATGACTTGTATATAAATCATGAGAGCCAGAATCTCATTTGTCCTTTCATCACTGTCCTTTGAGGGAAGAATAGTACCCGCATACACAGGTAGACATTCAAAAAATATTTGTTGAGGGGCGCCTGGGTGGCTCAGTGAGTTAAGCCTCTCCCTTCGGCTCAGGTCATGATCTCAGGGTCCTGGGATCAAGTCCTGCGTCGGGCTCTCTGCTTGGCGGGGGGCCTGCTTCCCCCCCTCTCTCTGCCTGCCTCTCTGCCTACTTGTGATCTCTGTCAAATAAATAAATAAAATCTTTAAAAAAAATTTTGTTGAATAAAGAAATAAGCACAAGTTCCAGGGTATGACCATGGAAATTGGTCACTGAAGCAGATCTGTGGAAAGCTGAAGGTCTTTGAATGTTAATGCTATATTTTTTACATGGGTCATTCTCATGGATTTTTAATTTATCCATAATGATGCCAAGAAGTACCTGAATCTCGAAGGATATTTCACATCTTTACACTTTTCCCCATAACCAGAAAAATTTCCTTTTCTTCTCATCTAAACTTCTCCATGCCTATCAAAAGATTTAGTTCAAATATTACCTCATCAGAGAAGACCTCTTTTCACTCTGTTTTTCTTTTGGATTAAATGTGATCTCTTAACTCTCATCCATAATCTCTCTCGTTGCACATATCAGAATATACGGTAACTGCTACTGTTCTCCACAAGATTGTTAGTTCATTGAAAATAAAGATCATGTTGAATTTCTTATAGAAGGTACTTAGTAATGTTTTATATGTATCTACTCATATTTATGTTAAACCTTTTATCTTTTTAGAGTATCTTAAAGACAAAGACTATTTTTAACTTGAACTTTGAAAAGTTCAAAGGCCCATATATCATGCATGCCCCTGTAGTGATCTAAGGATCACTACAATATTTCTGAAGGTGATTATTATCTTTTTAAAAAGACTTCTCATAAATGTGATATTTAAATTAGGTCTTTCTAAAAGTTTTGTAAGATATATAAATTGGGAAGATGATATTACCCAATACCTATAATTTTATTGTATTATTATTAAATTTAAATTAACTAAAATATGGTACTAAGAGCCCTCTAGTGGTGAAGTTCTTAATAGACCTATGGGAAAAAAAGATAATTGGCTCGCCTTCTAAGAGAATTAATTTTTTTAACAAGGTGCTAAATGCTTTTTATTTGTGATCATATCACATATCACATACAACTCACGTATTTGGGTAATTCCTTCATTTTTTTAAAAAAGATTTTATTTATTTGTCAGAGAGAGAGAGCACACAAGCACAAGCAACGGGAGAAGCAGGCAGAGGGAGAAGCAGGCTCCCTGCTGAGCAAAGATCCCCACCATGGCACTCGATCCCAGGACCTGGAATCACGACCTGAGCCGAAGGCAGACACCTAAACAGCTGAGCCACCCAGGCATCCCTAATTTCTGCATTATTATACCAAAAATTTGTCTTGCAACCAGCCTCCAAATTCATTAAAAAGGGGAGATATATCTATATTAAAATATGACAAACTAAAATTTTAAAGGTAAGCAGTTTACCCTAAATGAAAAAATAAAGTTGTAAAAATAAAGAAATCTCTTCCTCTAAAGCCAAAATATACTAAGTTTTCCTACTGATGTTATAGGTAGTCCCTAATTTATACATACACTTAAACACAGATGTGTTTATGTACACAGATCCATAAAAGTTAAATTTCATGAATTTATGTGCCAATTAAAAAAATTAAGAATATACTTACCAAACAAAAGTGTTGAGAATGACATTTAGGGTTATGATAGTCCCTGTACCGCTGTGATTATAAAGGAATACAAACCTAACTGTCCTCCATATATTTTCTTCAAATTCATTCTAAGTTCCAAAAGGACTACAAGGAGCACACTTCCTGAGGCGTGGTGGTGGAAGTAGAGCCTCCCTCTCACCACTTGTATTATGTCAGAGCACTAGGGATCGGAACTGCTGAGGACAGGGTCCCAGAGAATCTGTCCAGACAAGCTTGAAGATTGCCTAAACATAGCTAAGTGGTTCCCACCCACTCAACTGTAATTTAAAGGGTCTTAAGTGATGAGGGAGCAGGAGGCTGGCTGAGGACAAAGCAAAAGCTGGCGCCTTGCACCCCCTCTCCACCCGCTCCGCTCCTCTCGATAATATGTGTGACATTCCTCAGGCACCCCTGGCTGCCCTAAAAGAAAAACAAATAGCTAACTTGCAGAGATCACAACCCTGCAAGACAGGAGTCTCCCTCAGTTTACAAATGTCCTAGTGATTTACAACAAAGAAGCTATCTTTTCAATAGCCCAATTTCCAGAGACAAATAACTCAGTTCCTCAAGCTCTAATGTCTCTCTCCCCTCCATAAAAACTGAAGGAGGCTGAGGCAGAAGGAAATGTAAATAAAGTTAAATTTCTTCTAAACCTAAATCTCACTAACAAGGACAGGAAATGTGACATTCCACCAGGAAACTCCCAATTGTCTTTATGTTAGTGCCTCATTAGAGGAAAAACAGCCTTGGCTTGATAGTAACCAGGCCTTCAATATCCTGACAGTCTTCTTTACCCTGATAGCCCTTCTGAACACCCTCTTTGTCCTCATCTACCCAACTCCTGTGTTTATAATTAGCCACTCCTCACATCCCCGGGGCAGCAGCTCTTTCTGTCCACGGACCCCATGCTTTAATAAACCACCATTTTGCACCAAAGATGTCTCAAGAATTCTTTCTTGGTCATCGGCTCCGGACCTCACCCCACCGAACCTCACCTAAGTTCTAGAACTTCATCATTAAGCATTTCTTTTTTTTTTTTTTTTTAAAGATTTTATTTTTATTTGACAGAGAGAGAGAGAGATCACAAGTAGGCAGAGAGGCAGACAGAGAGAGAGGGAGAAGCAGGCTCCCAGCTGAGCAGAAAGCCCGATGCGGGGCTCGATCCCAGGACCCTGAGACCATGACCCGAGCCGAAGGCAGAGGCTTAACCCACTGAGCCACCCAGGCGCCCCCATCATTAAGCATTTCTAATACAGAATAACTTCAGTGTGGATAGTAATTGATTCCTTGATATGGGTGGCTGTTTTTTTTTTATGTAGGTTGTTCACAACAAATTATGTAGGTTGTTCACAACAAGTCAGGGCCTACTTTTAATCACTTAACCATACATTCATTCACTTATTTCATCATTCTTTCAATAAACGTCCACTGAACCCCTACCATGTACCAGGCCTTGTGCTTATGGTAAATACGAACTCTGTCAAGACTATGCTTGTCGTCAAGATCATAATTATTGTTTAAGGTTAAGAATTCTGATAATTAAGCAGAATAAGAATGGAGTAGAGACATCTAATTTAGACTGAAGGAGAAAACTTTATGAGTTAAAATTTAAGGTAAGTCTTTAAAGACAAAGAGAGGGGCTTCTGGGTGGCTTAGTGGGTTAAGCCTCTGCTTTCGGCTAAGTTCATGGTCTTCGGGTCCTGGGATGGAGCCCTGCATCGGGCTCTCTGCTCAGCTGGGAGCCCCCCTCTGCCCCCCCACCCACATGACTGCCTCTCTGCCTACTTGTGATCTCTGTCAAATAAATAAACAAAATCTTAAAAAAAAAAGAAAAAGACAAAGAGAAGTTAGGTGCAGTGGGCGAGGATAATGGGTAGAAGAGAATTTCCCAATGACAAAATAGCAAACGGGGTTATCACAGAGTCTTATGAACTTTCTACCTTTAAAATACAAAAAGGAAATACATTGGTTTTATTTTCTATTAGAAAAGTAATGTGTGAAAAAAAAAGAAATGTGTGTGGGTTCAGTACTTGCTTATTGTAAATTCAAACAATACAGAAGTGTAAAGAAAATTTTAAAATCACTGATAATATAGAATCATCTCACTTTTCTCACACTCCCCACACCTGACCACCAAAACAGCCACTGTTTGGTGACTAGGCTTCCAGACTTTTCTCTATGCATTAACAAGTAACAGAAATCCCCTCACAAAAGAGAATCCTATGGCTAATGTGGTTTTGTAACTTGAGTATCTTAACAATACATTTTCAATATCTTTCTATATAAAAGTATATAGGTTCCCATTCAAGATGGTGATATAGGAGGATCTTGAAACCACCTTCTCCCACAGACACATCTAAACTACAACTTACATATGGAACAGTTTCCTCTGGGGCTGAGGGGAGCCCAAAACTAGCTGAGTGACTCCCACACATTGGGTGGATGAGAAAAAACCCACATCAAAGTGGGTAGGAAAGGCTGAGACACAATCTTGCCATGAATCCCACCTCCCTGCATTGACTCACAATTGGGAGGGAGTACATAAACATCATCTTCTCTCTGAGGACTGAAGTATTTGAACCCCATATCTAGCACCCTAACCTAAAACCTGCAATTGAGAGACCAGCTCCTAAAATACCTAGCTTTGACAGCAGATGGGGCTTGTGTCCACAAAACCCACAAGGCTGTAGCAAGCTGAGAAACAGCTAAAAGGTTCCCGTCCAAAACTTACCAGCCTCAGGGCCTAGTGCAGTAGCAGCTGACTGAAAATCACCTTGACTTTCTGTGAAAGAGGCTTATTAGCTTATCTTAAAGTATAGGCCTGAGGACCAGCCATCTAATTTAACACACATCTAGGGGCCTACTGAATTACTCTTCAAAAACAGAAACCAGTGGGCACTATCTCAGCTTTCTCCCTCTGTCTAGCTCCAGATGCCAGTATCACCCAGAAAGGAGCTTGTAACCTTTTTCTGTGTGTGATTTTTGCAGCTGCCACCCAAGGGGACACCTTTAGATTGCCTGGCTCTGGTGACCAATAGGGCTCACACAGGAGTCCCATAAGGCTATAACAAATAGAGAAAGAGTTCTTAACTGGCCACCAGTCCCAGGGCACAGCAGAGAGGAAACAGACCCAGGAGCTTAGTCTTTTTGTGAAAGAGGCCTACTAAGCTTATCTAAACAGCTGTAGCCTGAGGGGCAGGCTTCTAATTAAAAACACATCCAAGGGCCCACTGTAATCCTGTCCAGAGACTGCAATGGGTGGTCTCTCTGCTTGCTCTAGTGCATCAGTATCCAGCAGAGCTGAGTTAGTACACATACTTGGTGCCCTGAGTTTTGCATCTAGTTCTCTGGTTTTTGTGGCTGCTGCCCAGGGGACACCTCTTGATTGCCTGGGGATGGTGGCCAATGGGCTTGTATTCATGAGTTCAACAAAAAACAGTTGCAAAGAAAGAGTCTTAACTGGCTATCACCCCAGAGCTTAGCTCAGTGAGGGAGCAGTCAAAAATATCCTTCCAGTACTCCCCAGAAAGATGTATATTTGCATACTGCTGCCTGAAGGCCTGGCTTCCAATTAGCTTGAACCTAGGTGCTGATTGAGACCCTCAGCTTCGGGAAACTGGTAGATCTTGGTGCATTCTCAGCTACTGAGAGCCATTAAAAATAAAGTAGGCTGCTTTGTACAACCGCAAAAAATTAAAAGACAATGAAGAGCTAGGGCAGGATTGAAAGATACATTTTATCTGCTACATGAAGCTACTCCATGACTGGGAGAGGTGGCTATTTAATGCACAGAAACCAACACAGAGAGTCAAGTAAAATGAAGAAACAAAGGAATATATTCTAAAGGAAAAAACAAGATAAAACCTCAGAGAAGACCTTACTGAACTGGAGATAAGTGGCTGATAAAGGTTCAAAACAAAGGTCATACCATGCTGTCTTGGTGATCACAGCTTTGTAGTAAAGCTTGAAATCGGGTAATGAGATGCCACCAGTTTTATTTTTGTTTTTCAACATTTCCTTAGCGATTCGGGGTCTCTTCTGATTCCATACAAATTTTAGGATTATTTGCTCCAGCTCTTTGAAAAATACCAGTGGAATTTTGATGGGAATGGCATTAAAAGTAT
>PISX010020806.1:0-35027 GCA_004024625.1 Mellivora capensis | reverse complement strand
GGGGGTGGGAGGTTGGGGGAGCCAGGTGGTGGGTATTGTGGAGGGCACGCATTGCATGGAGCACTGGGTGTGGTGCAAAAACTATGAATTCTGTTACACTGAAAAGAAACTTAAAAAAAAGAAAAAAAAATAGAGTAATTCCACTCTCAGGTGTATATCTCTTGTATGTTGATATACAAGAATATTAACTACAGCATTATTTATAATAGTTGAAAACTGGAATCAACCTGAAAGTACACCAGCAAGAAAACAGAGGTAGCAGCAACAAAAATAAATCTCAAAACTTAATGGCAAATGGAAAAAAGCAATCTGCCAGCAGGTATGTCTGGTATGTCCAAAATATAGTTTATGCAAAAAATACTATGTAGTAAATATGTAGTAAAAGCATGTGAATGATAAATACCAAATATGAATTTCTTGAGAGTGTTGTGGCCTCTGTGGACAGAAGGTGGGGAATGAGTGTGTGTGTGTGTGTGTGTGTGTGTGTATGAGAGAGAGAGAGAGAGAGAGAACATGCTTTAGATTGTTTTTATACCAGCAGAAATCAACCTCTGCATGTGGGTCTTCAGGAAGAGAAGCAAAATTCCACGAGAGCCTGGGTGGCTCAGTGGGTTAAAGCCTCTGCCTTCGGCTCAGGTCATGATCCCGGAGTCCTGGGATGGAGCCCCACATCAGGCTCTCTGCTCAGCGGGGAGCCTGCTTCCCCCTCTCTCTGTGCCTGCCTCTCTGCCTACTTGTGATCTCTCTCTGTCAAATAAATAAATAAAATCTTTATTAAAAAAAAAAGAAGCAAAACTCTATGAAGGACACTTTGTATATTCCTAGAAGCTTTGAAACTGTCCTATTTACAACTCTGTTTGAATTTAGTCCCCTTCCCTCTGTCGTAGTTTTTTTCAAGTTGTCCTCAAACATACAGCAACGGTCTTTAAATTTCAGCGACTGTCAGCATCGCTCAGAGGGCTTGTTAATACACAGACTGTTGGGCTGGCTGCCTGAGTTTCAGATTCTGTAAGTCTGGGTAAAACTGGGAATCCACACTTGTAATGAGTTCCCAGGTGACGCAGGCGTGGCAGGCCCAGGACCACCCTTTGAGAACCACACTCTGAGACCTACAGGGAAGTCTATTATAGGAAGCCCATGTGTTTCTGTGGTTGTGGGGAATTAGACTAAGCAGTGAGAGAAAATGAGGCACTCTCTACCTTCACCTTGGGCTGCGGCCAGCGTGGAAGCTCATAATTCTAGGGGCAAAGAGAAGGGCCAACATTGCAGCAGGTGGGGGCCAGGTGTCTGGGAAGCAAGTTTGATAGGAACCCCCTTTTCCCTAAACACGTGCCTGAACAGGTCTCTATGGTGTAACTGTCTAGGGAAATAACTTCCCATCACAGCATGCCCCCTCCCCTTCCCCTCCCCTGTCCTCAGCAGAAACGCCAGGTTTACACTCCATGGTTGCGGGAGGAGGAGGTTGAAAATGCTGACTCCATTGTGCACCCAACCAACCAACCTTCCCTGGGCTTCGGTAGCCTTTAAGCTAGCCTGTTAGTCCCATTGTCTTGTTTTCAGTGGGCTGGGCCGCTCCCCAGGCTTGCTCCTTTATCCTCTCCAGGTCGGGCAGTGGGGGAGAACCTGCTGTCATTGTGGATGAGACACTTGCGATGGCTAAATGGGCCCTTGGGAACATCAGGGTTTGGTTATTCTCAGTAATCAGCAGGAGCAGTCATGCGTTTCTGGGCCCTGGAGCTTCATCCTGCTCACCAGCTTTCCAGGTCTGGAACAGACCCCACTCTTTCTCGGACTAAAAGCCCAGAGAACTTGGAACTTGTGTGCGTGCCTGCATGGGATGTGTGTGTGTGTGTGTGTGTGTGTGTGTGCACGTTCAACGGGGAGGTGAAAGCTAGAGCACAGAGGAAAGCCAGAGGCTCGGGCTGATCATTATCTCCAGGCCCTAAATGGGACCCTGGTATTCTTCCAACAGACTCTCACTCTGTATAATGAAGTTCTCATTGATTATCCTGTTGAAGTCCCAAGAGTTGGAGGCCCAAGGAGGTCCATCTGCTGCCAAGCCTTCCTTGTTCCACTCCCCTGTGGAAATGAGGGTGCCCCCCATCGCCTCACTTCCCCAGCATAATGGCACATCCACAAGGGACCCTGGTCCTGGGGTTGAAGTGAAGTGACAGCAACCGTTTATTAACTGGACTAATGAGAGGCCTCGGCAGGGAGACAAAGAGAAGAGCGAGAAAGAAGGGGATGCAGACAGGAACATCACACAGCCCAGGAGTTCAGATTGGAACAGGCAGCTCATTCCCTGAGCTTTCAGGGGGTGGGCAGGAAGGGATTTGGAATTGGTTTTGCAAAGCTCCTCTGTTTTACAGGAAATGTGCTAATTTTTCATCAGCTAAAAAAAAAAAAAATTTTTCATCAGCTAATCGTAATGGCTCCTGTTTCCTGAATACCTGTGTTCGGGGACTTTGCTGTTCTGTGTGCATGATCCAAGTTCATCTTTACTAGAGCCATTGGAGAAGGGACTCCTTCTATTCATTTGGCCCATGACAAACTGAACCCCAAAGAGGTTTGCCCAAAGTCATACATGTAATAAATAACAGAGTCCAAACTCTGAACCACTGTCACTGTGGGAAGTGGAAGCTAATGAGGACACACACACACACACACACACACACACACACACACTGCACTTACTGATCATTTCTCTTTTCAGGCAGACAGCATTAAGCCCTCTATGGGCAGCAGCACCTCCAACCCTATTGGTATAAGGCAGATAGGTTTATTTTCACGGACAAGGAAACTTAGGCTCAGAGAGGTGAAGTAATTTGCCTTCGGCCACACAGCCAGGAAGTGTCAGAGCAAGGATTTGCTATCCATCTACCAGAAATTCTGACCTTATTTCCCTGCCTCCCTTCATCTCTCTTTGCCCGGAGCATGGCATCCTGCATAAGAGAAGGTGAGCTGCAGGGAGGGTGGGAAGGTTTATTTGGCTATACAGGAGGTTCTAGATGCATGGAGAGGATCAGGATCGCCATGAGATTTAGCCTGTGGAACAGAAGCCCTTAGCAAGTGCGAGTGGTCAGGACTGGGGTCTGGAGGCTTGTAATGCGTGAGCAAGGTTTCCTCGGGGCAACCTAACACCGCCTCGCTCCCCTCTCCAGGCAGAGGCTTGAGGGAGTTATTAATAGCATATCTCCTCATGAGGATGATCTCCTCAACATTTTAGGACTTAAATATTTTTTCTGTCAATGAGGCCAACAGGGTAAGCAGCTGCGTCCTTCCTGTTTGTCCTCGTGAAGCAGTTCCAGCTGACCGGCCACGGGGACCTGCTGCTTAAGCAGCTAGTAATGAACTACAAACAGCACGGGATGAGGAGGGCCTGCCAGGCAGGGGTCAGCGCCCTCCTGGGGCTGCGGGCCTGCCTTGCCAAGAGGAGCCAAGGACTAAGAACACAGGAGCACAGCTGATGTGTGCACATCTAGCCGGCCTCTGCTCTGGACTCCTCCTGGTTTTTATTGCTTTTTTGCTAAATAAATAAATAAATACTTGTAGGCAAGTTCAAATCACACAGAAGAATATAAAGTAAAAACTGAAACCTCCCCTCCCAGACACTCCCAGTTAGCCGTGGCTATCCCTGGTGGGTCTATCTTTTCATGACTTTTTCTGCTAAATCTTGGTATAAAGATGAGCTTACATTTTTAAATTTTTTTTTATTACAAAGTGGGATGGCTATGCTGATCTTCAATGTAATAACTAGCTCTCCAAAATGTTGTAACAATTTACATGCCATCAACAATGTACAAAAAAGCCCGTTTCCTCCCATCTGAGCCAACAGAGACTTGTGGAGTAGAACAAGATGCTATTGTGTAAATTGCAAAACTTGTAAAAATGCCTCTCCTATGCTTTCCCTTTCCCTGTGGTTTCCCCTGCTAGAAACTTTGTGACCTCTGACCTGTGTATATTACACAGAATCCAAGGGTTTGTCAGTAGATGAGAAAGCCAAGGGGAGGGGCACCTGGGTGTCTCAGTCAGTTCTGCCTTCGGCTCAGGTCATGATCCCGGGGTCCTGGGATGGAGCCCTGCATGGCATCAGGCTCCCTGCTCAGCTGGGAAGCCTCCTCCTCCTTCTGCCCCTCCCTTGCTCCTGCTCTCTCTCTCTCTCTCTCAAATAAATAAATAAAATCTTAAAAAAAAAAAAAAAAAAAAAGCAAGAGAAGGGAGTACTTATGGGTCACCAACTGGGATACACAGAGATTTTACAGAGTAACACTACTCCGTAAAAGGTGATGTGAGCACATCATATGTATGTATAAGCTCATTAGCCAGCAAAACATAATGCTCAAGACTCCCTGCTAGGTTTGGGCTCTCATTTGATACTCAGATAATCATGTGGTTAAAAAAAGCAAGCCATACTTCCCCATTTTAGGGATGATGAAAAGGAATTGACAGGGGCACCTGGGTGGCTCAGTGGGTTGGGTCTCTGCCTTCCATTCAGGTCGTGATCTCGGGGTCCTGGAATGGAGCCCGCATCGGGCTCTCTGCTCGGCGGGGAGCCTGCTTCCCCCCTCACTCTCTGCCTTCCTCTCTGCCTACTTGTGATCTCTCTCTCTCTGTCAAATAAATAAAATCTTTAAAAAAGAAAAAGAAAAAGAATTAACAAATTTGGGTGATTGCCTAAGGTCACAGTGCTAGTCTATGTTCTCTCCCTTATACAACACCCACAACTTTTATGTGTGTGTAAAATAAAGGCGTGTGTGTGTGCATAGATATAAATGCTAAATGCACAATGCATAATTTCTGAACACATATTTAGGTCACACCCCATTTTATACCTACAGATATATACTAGGTGTAATCTCTGTATGTATAATACAGTGTACATAAAATGTCATAGATGGTGCAAGAGACACTAAGAACCCCACCTAAATGTCACTGGCAGGCCCTGATAAAAGTGTACTAGGGATTAAAAAGGGTTGGACCATGAACAATAAATGAGATCTCTCTCTTTTTTTTAAGATTTTATTTATTTGGCAGAAAGAGGTCACAAGTAGGCAGAGAGGCAGGCGGGGGGGAGGAAAGCAGGCTCCCCGCTGAGCAGAGAGCCCGATGAGGGGCTCGATCCCAGGACCCCAAGATCATGACCTGAGCCAAAGGCAGAGGCTTAACCCAATGAGCCACCCAGGCGCCCCATAAATGAGGTCTCTTAAAGTCATTGTTCTGGAACCATGTATAGCAGGTTAAGTGCATGGGAATTTGGAGTCAGATATACCTGGGTTTAAGTCGTATTTGAACCACATTCTAGATGCATGACTTTGGACAACTGAACTAAGTTCTCTGGGCCTCAGTTTTTTCATCTGTCAAAAAGAGATACTATTCTCTATCTTGTAAGATGTTTGAGTGGGTGAAATGAGATAATGGGTGCAAAACACCCACAAAACATGTAGGTCTCAATTAGTGTTAGTTACTACTAATTTGTACTATATGTTTGCCTATATTCCTTTTTTTTTTTTTAAGATTCATTTAATTGAGAGTCAGAGACAGAAGGAGAGAGCTTATGGGGGAAGGAGAGAATCTCTAAGCCGACGTCCTGCTGGGCATGGAACCCAATGTGGGGCTTGATCCTGAGCCAGAATCAAGAGTCCGCTGCTTAACCGACCAAGCCACCCAGGCACCCCTATTCTTACTTGTTTAGATTCAACATAGTTGAGCTGTAAATAAAATTGCACCTGTGACCTAAGAAGTGGCATTAAGGTAAGACAAAAGCAACGGTTCTCGGCCCCGGCTGCCCACTAGAAACCTCTGGTAAGCTGAAAACACAAGGCTGATGTCCAGGCCTAGGAAATCAGAGTCTCTGAGGGTGTTAAGAATCACTGATTAAATGGAGGCTGCCAGGAGCATGAAGTTTTCGCGGGCTGCTAACAACAGTGAATGAGGCTATGTGCAAAGCAAGGCTTTAACTGATCGAATCCTCCAGAGCTCTGACACCTGAGTGCAGAGCATGGTGGTTTGGTGACCCCTTTTCACTTTCCCAGTAGCCCTGTTTTATTTACATCTGGAGGTCTGTGTAGTCCTAGGGAAGGCGACTCCTTTCCTGACCCCCAAGGTCAAGCAGCAGACCCTGAGAGCTAAGGTAATCATTGCATTTTATCTGCTGCCATTGGGGGTGGTTTAAAGGGTGCCGTGACCAAAGCTGTTACAGTCAGGGTGGCCCGCAGACAAAGACAAAGATGCTGTCTTTCCTGGTGAGGATGAATGAGAAAGCAGGTAGCCTGGGGGAGCTGGGTTTAGCCCTCTTGGGACCCCCAAAGGGAGTCAGCTTTAGTAAGAAGACAGCAGAGAGGAAGGAAAGGCATTGTTTTTGCTGCTAGATCCAGCCTCACCTAAAACTAGCGCCCCCTGGACTTCCTACCCTCATGAGCAGATAAATTCCTTATGCAACTCTATTTTTCAATTTTTCTACCAACAGGGTACTCTTGATGTGGGTAGCAGTAACCACGGGCAACTTTCCTTCTATTTCACAGGAAAACAGCAAGTCTTTTGCTAGGGCCTCTTCCTGCCCCTTCTAGAGCCAACAGCCCGAGCAGAAGCAAATAAACAACAAACAGAGCAATAACTCCTCCGCTTGTGGCAGAAGTCTTGGGTTCTCCTTGTTAACTTGTTGAGGTGAGTTAAAGCAGCATCGCTGTCCCAGCTCTCCCCACTGTTACTCTGCTCACCCACTTCCTGTGGCACCCCCGCTCATACAGAGGCCTCTTGAGGCTGCCTCCGTGCTCACCACACACTGCACCCCCATCTCATTTCAAACTACTTGCTCTTCTCCAAATCTCATCTGCTGTCATGTTTCTTTCTTTTTTTTTTTTTTTTAAGCTTTTGTTGATTTGTTTGACAGAGAGCACAAGCAGGGGGAGCAGCAGAGGGAGAGGGAGAAGCAGGCTCCCGCTGAGCAGGGAGCCCAACGCTGGCCTAGATCCCAGGATCCCCAGATCACGACCTGAACCCAAGGCAGACCCCCAACCGACTGATCCACCTGGGTGCCCCTCATGTTTCATTTTCCATTGCCTTTTGTACGTGCAGTTCCCTTTGCCGGCGATACTCCTTCCCCCTTCTCTCCACAGCAGATCCCAGATATCCTCCAAGGTCCAGCTTCAATGCCACTCTCCCCATTTTCCACCCAGGCAGGGCAGGGGCCCTTCCTCAGGCCTTTCATGGTACCTCATACACAGTACACACCCTCCTTATAGTGCTTATCACATGCTGAGCTCACTGGGTCCATGTGCCATCCCGGTGCCTGTCTCCTGCACCAGCTCACAGGTGCGTCTAGAGCAGAAACTCTTTCTTTTTCATTTTTTTCCTTCTAAAGATTTTTATTTATTTATTTGACAGAGAGAGACAGTGAGAGAGGGAACACAAGGCTTCCCGCTGACCTAGGAGACCAATGTGGGCTCGATCCCAGGACCCTGGGATCGTGACCTGAGCAGAAGGCAGCTGCTTAAAGGCTGAGCCACCCAGACGCCCCATTTCTTATCTTTTTCATTTCAGGATCCTGAGCGAGGCTATAAAAAGTGAAGGTTAAGTACACCAGTTCCGGAGGAAGGCTGCCTAGATTAAAATCCTCACTTTCCCCTTATTACCTCTATTACCTCGGTGAAGATATCTAACGTCTCCCGGCCTCAGTTTCCTTCACTGTAAAATGAGGATTAAACGTAACTTCCACATCATAGAGGGCTGTTAGGATTAAAGAAGATACTGCCTCTAAAGTCCGCCGGCAGAGTGCTTTGCCCAAGTTAGCTGAACAGAGATGATCATAACTGACAGCAAAGACAATTAGCACCCATCCCAGTGCCTTGCATGTTCCAAGGACTAAGTACATGTTGTTAAAACTGAACAATAACCAGATTTCTTAACCCAGAGACCTCTAACTTGATCCCAGAGTGGCAGAAGGCTATTTTCTGGTTACTGCTGAGTCCAGAAAACTTTGACCCCAAGGGAAGAGGACCTTGAGGAAAGCTTTGAGAGCTTACAGCTCAGCCTTGAGGTTCTCAGTAACTAGGCCACCTCGGGGCAACTCCTTAAAGCAGCCTTTTTTGTTCTCTATGCAAACATTTTGAGCATTTTTCCCCCCAATCCATTAATTTCTGAGCTCAAACAGCCTGGGTTTTTTGTCCGTGTGAATAATTAAATAGCCAAGAGCACAACAGGAGCTCTTTGTCTATGTACCTTTTTCCATACAATAGAATTATTTTGAGAACCATCCTATAGTTGTGTATATGCACATCTCATTCCTTTTTTTTTTTTAAGATTTTATTTATTTATTTGACAGACAGAGATTACCAGTAGGCAAGGGAGGTAGGCAGGGAGAGAGAGGAGGAAGCAGGCTCTCTGCTGAGCAGAGAGCCCGATGTGGGGCTCGATTCCAGGACCCTGGGATCATGACCTGAGCTGAAGGCAGAGGCTTTAACCCACTGAGCCACCCAGGTGCCCCACATCTCATTCCTTTTTATTGCTGAGCAATATTCCATGGTAGGGAGGTACCTCCTGTTTATCCATTCATCACTGTTGGACATTTGAACCATTGCCAGTGTTGATCAAGCTCTAAATGTTTGTGCCCAATTCCCTGAAGACATCTAACCCAGTCCGATTTGAATAACAGTTAAAACATCAAGAGCAGGTGCCTGAGTGGCTCAGTGGGTTAAAGCCTCTGCCTTCAGCTCAGTTCATGATCCCAGGGTCCTGGGATTGAGCCCCGCATCGGGCTCTCTGCTCAGCAGGGAGCCTGCTTCCCCTTCTCTCGCCTACTTGTAATCTCTGCCTGTCAAATATATAAATAAAACCGTAAACACACACACACACACACACACACACACACACACACACACACAAAAAAAAAAAACAAAACAAAAAATCCCACCAAGAGCAACAGCTATGAGTGACCGAGGAGGGGAGGTTGGTAGAATGATAGCAGTAACATGTGAGCTCTTTCTTTTTAGTATGTATAGCTAATGTGGGTCTCAAATCTTAAATATCAAATTATCCAAATATTTACAAATAGGAATCACTGGGTTAATTGCAAATTCAGATTTGCCACTGCAAATCCCCACCTGGTATAGACCCAACTCAAATATCCCTCCAGGCAGGAATCCAGCGAGAATCACTAGCTATCTTGAACACATTTTGCAAGAAACTGAAACACTGGCAAGAACTCCTGGGCACCTGGGTGGCTCAGTCATTAAGCGTGTGCCTTGGGCTCAGGTCTTGATCCCAGTCCTGGGACAGAGCCCCTCATCAAGCTCCCTGCTCAGCGAGGAGTCTGCTTCTCCCTCTCCCTCTCCCCCCGCTTATGTTGCCTCTCTTGCTGTGTGTCTCTTTATCAAATAATAAATAAAATCTTTTTTAAAAATTAATTAAAAAAAAAAAGAACTCCCTGAGCACAGACACTTGTCTCTGCCATGTTCTAGCACCCAGAGCCTGGACACAAACACACATACATATACCTACACACTTTTTTTTTTAAGCAGCTTTTTCCATTTTTGGAAAGTTCTAATGATTACAAAGTCTTTCTTATGTGTAGCAGATACTGATCACCCTCTTTCTTCTAATTAAGACTTCTAGAGCCATATTTTCCACAAGAAATTAAGAATATGTGAAAATACAGACCCATGCTCTTTAACCATTTCCGCTAAGACACGGTTTAACTTGGGACCATACTGACGTGGTCATTCTTCTGAAAGGTAGCATGAACAGCAGCTAGGCATAAGGGTGGGGAAGTCTGCCAGACTATGGTCAAATCCTAATTACAGCTGTATGATTTGGGGCAAATGCTTAATCTTATTTTTTTAATCTTTTTTTTTAAAGATTTTATTTATTTATTTGACAGAGATCACAAGTAGGCAGAGAGGCAGGCAGAGAGAGAGAGAGGAGCAAGCAGCCTCCCTGCTGAGCAGAGAGCCCATTTTCCGGGATCATTTCCCTGGGATCATGACCCGAGCCGAAGGCAGAGGCTTTAACCCACTGAGCCACCAGGCACTCCAAATGCTTAACCTTATAAGGCCCTTGTTTCCCCATTTGTGAAATGAGGATAGTAATGGCTATCACACAGGACCGTTGAAAGAACAAGCAAGAAAATGTTTACCAAAGGTTCTTGCTCAGTGTTACTATCATTTAATATCTGCCAGTTTTTTAAGGATCCTGCTAAAGAATGGTGCACCAAACCATAGACAGAGCTCCAGGTGCGGCCACCCAGGGAAGAGTTCTTTAATTTTTTGTTTTTGTTGGTTTGTTTGTTTTTAGCAGTTATTCTTAAAATAATAAAGCCTACTCTGCCACCCCACCCATTTTCACAGGATTTTCCATTGACCCATTATTCAGAAGCTCATACCTGTTCAACCTAGTCCTAGTCCTAATTAGAGGATTCAATAATGGTTTTGGTTTGGGGTTGGTTTGGGGTAATTATTCCAAAATAACAAGATCATTTTGAATCCTGACTCTGTTACCTAATTCATTAAATACTGCTCCCAGCTTTCTAGATGTAGAAATTTAATAAAAATGCTTTCTTAAGGGGGCACCTGGGTGGCTCAGTCAGTTAAGCATCTGCCTTAGGCTCATGTTGTGATCTTGAGGGTCCTGGGATCGAGCCCCTGCATTGGACTCCCTGCTCAGCAGGGACTCTGCTTGTCCCTCTGCTCCTTCCCCCTCCACCCCCCCAGCCGCTAGTGCATGCTCTTTCTCTCGCTCTATCAAATAAACAAATAAGTCTTTTTTTAAAAATGCATTCTTAAGTCCCCGACAAAAACACCATGCAGGACAGGATCAAAGTTCCTGAATCAGTACTTGCTGACATAGACGATTTAACCCATGTAACCCAGCAAACCATATTAGAATCTTGTCACATTTTTCATGATTTCCATAATGACATCAATAGACTCTGTAAATGTCTTGCTAAAATCCAGATGGGGAGTGTAACTATTAACTATTACATCTCCCTAATTTACATATCTGATAATGTTATCATAAAATAAAATATAGATAATTTGACATGAAATATTCTTAGAAAATGCAAACTCATTCTAGGTGTCAACAAAACAACTATTTAATACACTATTCTGGGATTTTTCTTTTCCTGTGAACAACATCCTGCTTCCTGGTATGATGTTCTGGAATCTGCCCTTCTCCTCTTTATGAAATTTATGGTGTTTTCCAGCCTCTTGACACCCTTTTATTTTCACCACAAATTCTCAAGAATATTTAAAATTAAAATCTGTATAACTTTATGCTCAAAGATAGAAAAGTGCTGGTGGATCCATGATCCCATCTGCAAATCATTTTTCTACTATGGAACATAACTCTCTGGGCCCAGAGATTTGGAAGGGAGGTGGGGGGATTTGTTTGTTTGTTTGTTTGTTTATTTATTTAAAGTAGGCTCTGTGCCCAACCTGGGGCTTAAACGCACTACCTCAAGATCAAGAGTGGTGTGCTCTACCAACTGAGCCTGCCCAGGACCCCTTGGGAGGCATTTTTAAAAAGCTTATTTATCATCTTATTCTAACTCCAATTTCTTCTTAGCATCGTTCTTTGCCTTTAATCTTGCTATGCTTTCCACTTGCTATGCTAATCCCTTTTAACTTTGAAGTGGCCAGAGTTTTGACCTCACTGATTTGTTAGCTTGCAAAAGAAAAATGGAAAACAAACAAATAAAAATCAGTCCTGGCCCACGTTCCTTCTTGTCATATTTCTCCATTAATTGAGAGATACTTGAGAACTTAAAATTTATTCATCAGGTATTTGATGCATAACTTTTTGAAACTTTTGAATTATAGGAATTTAAATAAATAATAGCATGTTAATATCTAGTGATATTTCAAAATATATTAACCATGAATGACTATAGGCAACTTAATTACTCTCTCTGCCTCTTGTTTCTGCATCCATAAAAATGGAATAAAAACCTTCATGCACTGTTGGTAGAAATGTTAATTGGTTCATCCATTATGGAAAACAGTATAAATGTTCTTCAAAAAATTAAGAGTAAGAATACCATACAATCCAGGAATCCCACTTCTGGGTACTTCCCTGAAGAAAACAAAAACACTAATGCAAAAAGATAGATGTACCCCTATGCTTATTGCAGAATTATTTACAACAGCCAAGATGTGGAAGCAATCCAAGTGTTCATCAATAGATGAATAAATAAAGAAGATGTGATATACAAAAGTAGACACCTAGATCAATATCACAGAATAAAGAGCCCAGAAATAAACCCGGATTGTATGGTCAATTAATTTACAACAAAGGAGGCAAGAGTACCCAATGGGAAAAAGTCTCTTCAACAAATGGTGTTGATCAGCTACATGCAGAAGAATGAAACTGGACTACTTGGTTTATACTATATCCAAAAATAAACTCAAAATGGATTGAAGACCTAAATGTGAGACCTGAAACCATAAAATTCCTAGAAGAAAAATAAATAAATAAAATATATAAAAATAAAATTCCTAGAAGAAAACACAGGCAGTAATCTCTTTGACATTAGTCACAGAAACATTCTTCTAGATATGCCTCCTTTGGCAAGGGAAACAAAAGCAAAACCAAACTATTGGGACTACATCAAAATAAAAAGCTTCTGCACAGCAAAGGAAACCATCAACAAAACAAAAAGGCAACCTACCAAATGGGAGAATATATTTGCAAGTGATATATCAGATAAGGGGTTAATATCCAAAATAATAAAAAAGATATACAACTCAACACCAAAAAATCATCATCATCATCATCCAACTAAAAATGGGCAGAAGACCTGAACAGACATTTCTCCAAAGAAGACACCCAGATGGCCAACCGACGCATGGAAAGATGCTCCACATCACTCATCATCAGAGAAATGCAAATCAAAACCACAGTGAGAGGGGCGCCTGGGTGGCTCAGTGGGTTGAGCCTCTGCCTTCGGCTCAGGTCATGATCTCAGGGTCCTGGGATCAAGCCCCACATCAGGCTCTCTGCTCGGCGGGGAGCCTGCTTCCACCTCTCTCTCTCTGCCTGCCTCTCTGCCTACTTATGATCTCTGTCAAATAAATGAATAAAATCTTTAAAAAAAACAAAACACAGTGAGATATCACCTCCTACCTGTCATAATGGTTAAAATAAGAAACACAAGAAATAAGAATTGTTGGCAAAGATGCAGAGAGAAAGGAACCCTCATGCTCTGTTGGTGGCAATGCAAGCTGGTGCAGCCACTGTGGAAAACAGTATGGAGATTCCCCCCAGAATTGAAAATAGAATTACCATATGATGCAATAATTCTACTACTGGGTATTTACCCAAAGAAAATGAAAATACTAATTAGAAAAGATATATGCACCCCTATGTTTACTGCAGCATTATTTACAATAGCCAAGACATGGAAACAGGCCAAGTATCCATCCAAAGATGAATGGATAAAGAAGATGTATGGGAGGGGGGGATATAGATATACAGATATACACTGATATATAGACAGCCATAAAAAAGAACAAAATCTTGCCATTTGCCTCAAAATGGATGGAACTAGAGGGTATTACGCTAAGTGAAATAAGTCAGAGAAAAACAAATACCATATAATTTCACTTATATGAAGATTCTAAAAAACAAAACAAATGAAAAAACAAAACAGAAACAGAGTCATAAATACAGAGAAGAAATTAATGATTGTGAAAGGGGTGTGGGGTCTGCCCCTGAGTGGTTGGTTAAGCATCTGCCTTCAGCTCAGTTGTGATCTCACAGTCCTGAGACCGAGCCCCGCATTGGGCTCCTTGCTCAGTGGGGAAGCTGCTTCTCCCTCTTCCTCTACATGCAACTCTGCCTGCTTGTGCTCTCTCTTTCTCTCTCTCTGTCAAATAAATAAATAACATTTCTAAAAAAAAAAAAAAAGAAAGAAAGAAAGGGGAGTGGGATGGGGTGGCAGATTAAATAGGTGAAGGGTATTAAAGGGTATGAACTTTCAATTATATAATAAATCAGAGAGATGAAAAATACAGCATAGGGAATACAGTCAATAATACTGTAATAGCGTTGCATAGTGACAGATGTTGACACTTATCATGGAGAGCATTTTGTAATGTACACAAATGTCAAGTCGCCATGTTGTAACCTGAAACTAATACATTGTATATCAACTACACTTCAGTTAAAAATTAAAAGGAGCCACAATACCAACTTCATAAGGTTACTATGAGGATTAAAGAAATTTGTGTATGTGAAGTTCTTACAATAGTATATGATACCCAGCATATATTATATTTTTTTTATTAATTGCAGGCCCAAGGTACCTGTGTGTTCAGACTTTACTGAAGACGTGAGGACAGGAAGGGATTTACATCACAGAAACACAACACAAACTGAATTTGATCATCATTTCTTCCCCAAAGTCTCCTTGCTTATTTAATTTTCAGGCTCCCTTTTCTTTGACCTCTGGGAAACTGAGTTTCCCCTCACCTTATTAAACAATACAATTGACCTCTTCACCCCCTTCTCAACCCCAGCTTTTCTCTGCAGACTGTGCTCAGCTAACCTGCAAGCATTTTCCCCAGAGTCAACCCCTCAGGGTCACTTAGAAATCTTTTTCTTTCTCCTTCCTCCATAGTCCCTGGGAGGATCAGGGACCAACAGAGAGATTTCTTTCCATATCAAAGTGCATTTCATTACCTCCCTTAGCAGGAAGAAGCAGCAACAGTCAATTCTTGTTTTAAATAGCAATTTTAATTACTGAAACTTAGAAATAAACATTTCAAACACACATTTTAAACACATTTAAAAATACACAATTTAAACATATTTAAATATGCTTTTATTATCTTCCTTGATATTAAATTTCATCAGGGTGTTGCCCGGTCTTAATGTTTTATGACTGATGTTTATGAAAAGTGAGATTTGAATACTAAGCAGGGATTCATAATTCTAAGAAAGAAATCAGGAAGGATGTAGTTGGGTCACTCAGGCACAAATATAGCACAGATTCTGCCCAGCAGGGGAAGGAAGTAAAGTAAAACTTGAGGGGAGCTGCTTTCTCAACCTCGGGGAACACCCGACAACGTCATTTCCTCCTCTGCTCTCTGAGTTACTGACTGCTACTGTTTCTCCTCCCAAGCAAGGATCCAGCCAGACCTGCAGAAGCTGCCTGTTCTTGGATAATTCAGGGGCGAGGGGGGTGGAGAGAGGTGCACCTGGCTGGCTCAGTCAATAGAGCACGTGACTCTTGATCTCAGGGTTGTGAGTTCAGGCCCCACCCTGGGGGTAGAGATTACCTTAAAACATAACTTTAAGAATAAAGACAGACAGTTGGGGGCTCAAGTAATTAAGGAAAAATTAAAAGAGAAGACTATATTCATACCCCAAGCCACAAAGCATGTCATACCAGTTATGCCTGATTATGTAACCAAGTGTCCCAAGACTTCATTAGCCCAAGACTACAGAATCAGGTCACTTTTCTTCCATCAACACATTTCAGTGACCTCAAGTTGTCTTCTCTGGAATATGAGAAGCTGATTCTCATTGTAAGTCTCATTGGATTCCCTCTTTCCTTTGTTTTTCTTTGTGGGTGGGGGGGAAGCCAACATGATGCTGGCATTTACAAGATTTCTCCCCAAGTACATTTGCCACCCCTGGTACTTCTCCACAGCTCTGAGGCCACCTGATGCCATCTGGGGACTGGCTCCTCCCCAGTACCACTGCTCCTCTCCCCCAGTTGTGTCTCCCCAACTTGGACACAGGCTCCATCCTTCCCATCCCAAAGCACAGCTAGGACCAGCAAGTGGGTGTTGAAAAAAGCCTGCCAGATGCCTTGAGGATGGCAGAAGGAAGGACACTGAAATGGGGGGAACTTAAATTGGAGGAGATATATCACTGCTCCTTGAATTTGTTAGTCCATACTCTCCCTATGGGACCCTCTACTAGAGCTCAATGGGCCACATGCAATCACACAGTCCTCCGTGCTTACAAGGGCCCCATACTTAATGTTCTGGTGTTGCCATCTTGAAATTCTTAATAATTTTTGAACAAGAAGCTCTCCATTTTCACTTTGCATTGTGCACAGCAAATTATGTAGCTACTCACACCCTCTTTTTTTATTGAGATACAATCAACATATTATATTAGTTTCAGGTGTACAACATAATGATTTGATATTTGTATGTATTACAAAACGACCATTACAGTAAGTCCAATTAACATCTGTCACCATACTTTGTCACAAACACACCCTCCATTAAATATTGTTCTTCTCTGGGACACCTGGGTAGCTCAGTCATTAGGCATTTGCTTTCAGCTCAGGTCATGATCCCAGGGTCCTGGGATGGAGCCCCACATCAGTCTCCCTGCTGGACAGGAAGCCTCTTCTCCCTCTCCCACTCCCCCTGCTTTTGTTCCCTCTCTTGCTATCTCTCTCTCTGTCAAATAAACCAATAAAATATTTAAATATAAATAAATAAATACCTTCTTCTTAAACTCAAACTCTTCTTAAACTTCTTAAACTCTCAAAGTACCTATGATTATGCCCCTTCTTCTTGGAGTTCTGATTCAATTCCAGGCACAAAATTGCTCCAGAGATGCAACTCTCCTCACAATGAACACAATCAAGTAGGTTAGTTATGACAGTTGAAACTGTCTTCCAAGTATCATAATCACAAGGCAGTGTAAAGGTGCTTTGACTATCTTTTTTAATTTTTTAGAAAGATTTTACTTATTTATTTGACAGAAACACAGTGAGAGAGGGAACACAAGCAGGGGGAGTGAGAGACAGAGAAGCAGGCTCCCCGCTGAGCAGGGAGACCAATGCAGGACTCGATCCCAGGGGACCATGACCTGATCTGAAGGCAGATGCTTAACGACTGAGTCCCCCAGGCACCCCGGTGCTTTGATTAAAAAAAAAAAATTGAAGTGTAGTTGACATATAATATTATATCAATTTCATGTGTGCGACATAGTAATTCATTTACATACATTAGGAACTGATCATCACACTAAATCTAGCTACCATCTGTCATCATACAAAGTTATTACATATTATTAACTGTATTCACTGTGCCCTATATCATATCTCCAGGTCTTATTTATTTTACAACTGTAAATAAGGGTGCTTTGATTTGATTTTTTCAAAGATTTAATTTATTTATTTTGGAGACAGAGAACATAGGCAGGGGAAGGGGCAGAGAGAGAGAATCCTAAGCAGATTCTGCACTAAGGGTGGAGCCTGATGCGGGGCTCAATCTGGTGACCCAGAGATCATGACCTGAGCCAAACTCATGACTCAGACACTTAACCAACTGAGCTACCCAGATACCCCAAAAGTGCTTTGATTCGATTTTTTTTAATATTTTATTTTTTTATTTGTTTGTTTGACAGAGAGAGAGACAGCAAGAGGGACTGGAGAGGGAGAAGCAGACTCCCTGCAGAGCAGAGAGCCTGATGCAGGACTCGATCCCAGGACCCTGGGATCATGACCTGAGCCGAAGGCAGACGCTTAACGACTGAGCCACCCAGGTGCCCCAACTTTGATTTTAATACAAATATACAACAGGCATATATCTGTGGCTATATACATAAAATTATCTAAATGTGGTTATCTAAAGATCCAGATATTTGGTCCCATGTGGACCAAAGGCCAAGCAAACAACCAAATTTTTATCTAAAAATATGTTTTGGTTAAGGGGCTTGACATCACATAGATAGCCTTATTCTGTACATGAAGATGTTTGGGGGAGAGGCTAGAGTATTTCATCATGACACCAGAACATTCTGAAAAATTGAACCACTGCTCTTATCTCCTCCTCACCTGCCCTTCCATCTCTACCACCTACTCTTCATCTCCCCAGTCTCCCATCCACTCTTACCTTCCCCTCCTCGACTCCATCTGAGTCTTTTTAGGGCAGTTTAAATAATTTTCCAGACCTGACTCTAAAGGTATCTCCCCAGCAGGAGTCCTACACTCTACAGAAGTCCCAGGTTGGGGAGTGACGGGGTGACAGCCGGCCAGAGGGTGGCCTCTGACAGAGCCAAGAAGGGGCAAAAGCAAGAACCAGGAGGAAATGGGTCACTGCCCCGTGGTTGGCAGGAGCAACTGCTGTGCCTGAGCTTTGATTCTGGGAACAAATCTTTACTCTCTCCATCAGTGACCCACATGAACCATAATTCCCAACAGCAATAAAGTGGGGCAATAAATAAGGGCTGACTCCACAACTGTGGGGTAAGAGTTCCCTGGCAAGGGAATAAAGACAGAAAGACATAGTGCTTTTCTGGAGACAAAGGAAACAAAGGGATTCAGAAAATGAGATTTTAAAAAAGGTATGAATGAGCCTTGACTAATAGCCCCTAGATGCCTCCACAGCAAAAAATTCCGTCTTGTTTTATATTCTTCTGATTCTAAACAACCCTCCTTTTCAAGGTGTGGTAGGGGTGAGGAAGAAGGTGGAAAGCAGCTGCAGAGCCAAATCAAGCTGGGAGCTTGGAATCATGGGAGCCGCTAAAGAGCTTGGCAGAGCCCCACTGTTTGTTGGATGGATCCTGGAAACACCCACTGAATTGGCTACTTCTTCCTTCCCTGCAAACAAGATCGTAACAAGATTCTTCTAGCCTGAAGTGGTGACTTTGTGACCTCTTGGCCTTAGTCACGTCCTCTCTCCCACCCCAGCCCCAGAGACTTTTCCCCTTTTCCTTTGCACTTCCAGAGTCCCGGAGTGTCATTTATCGGTAGGCAGCAGAGGGCGATCTGGCCCCAGAGAATGACCGGGTCAACTCTTGCCCTGTGCCTGGATTGCTAATGACTTGCAGCTCCATCAACATAAAGCTAACTCTTGACAAAGGAACATTGTCACCAAGCATTTTCCTTCTCATTCTTGAAAGCTCCACTGCCTTAGCTAACCCCTTGCCCCTCCCTCCTGCCTTCATTCTCGCTCTCTTTCCTCTCTGAACCTCTTGGAAGCAGCAGGAAATGAACAAGGTCCACGGTGGAGAAAAACAAATCCCAGGGCCCTGCTGAGGGCAGCCACAGGGAAATGACCAAGTATCATCAGCAGCCGCAGGAGCTGTAGGCAGCCCTGTGGGTGTGTGTGTGTGTGTGTGTGTGTGTACTTATGCATAAAAATGACCTTGAGCGATTATTAAAACACAGTTTCCTGGGCCTCACCCAGGAGTTCTGATTTAGTAGGTCTGGAGAAGGGCCCAAGAATTTGCATTCTTAACACTCCCAAGATAGTTTAAAGCTGTCAGGGGTGGCTACGTTTTCAGTAGCGCTGTTGTACACCAAATGCAGTGAATACTGCTTGGTTTGCTTGGATAAAAGCCTGTTAAAATAAATTTCCTCTAGGTTTAAGCGGCTGCCTTCAGCTTGGGTCATGATCCCAGGGCCCTGCAATGGAGCCCCACTTTGGGCTCCCTGCTCAGCAGAGAGCCTGCTTTTCCCTCTCCCTCTGCCTGCTGCTCCCCACTGCTTGTACTCTCTCTCTCTCTCTTTGTTAAATAAATAAAATCTTAAAAAAAAAAAAAAGAACTCTGCTTAGAAGTCCAGATCCTTCTAAGTCTGGGCCAGAAGATCTCATAGATCAGCCTACTGTTGTTCCCTCCCCTTGGAAAAGAGCAGAGAATGTTATCAACCAGCACATTGTTTGGAGGGGGCTGAGTTCAGATAATAAGCTGGTTCTCCATTGACTGTTTCTTTCATCCCAACTGGCAGGAGAAATGCAGAAGGCCCCTCCTTCACCCCTGGTCAGGAGATGGAGAACCGGGCTGTGTGTAACAGCTTGTGTCCAAAGACCTCTGTCCCCTCGTCAGCATCCTCCAGACTCCAGAGCTTCTAGATCACAGGGCCCCATGGGATGAGCTGGTTGTCCTCAAGAGAGGTGGGCACCTGAAGGCATGTCCGGTCATTGAAAGAGAGCCACTTAACTTCTGTGTGTGCACCAGAACATAACAAAACAGAGAAAAGTATCAATGAACACTTCCTGTCCTCTACTCATGCCCATTTATGACATAGCCCCAAATCAGTGAGGTGCTTTTACTGTCCTTTTCCGCCTCTCAGTTTGTCCAAATGGGGGATGGGTGAGCCTGGTGGCAGGTATTAAGGAAGTCACATATTGCATGGAGCACTGGGTGTGGTGCATAAAGAATGAATCTTGGAACACTGAAAAACTAAAATAAAATTTTTTTTAAATGGGCAGAGGATCTGAATTTTTCCAAGGAAAACATACAAATGGTGATCAGGTCGAGGAAAATATACTCAACATCATTGATCATAATAGAATTGCAAATGAAAACCACAATGAGGGACGCCTGGGTGGCTCAGGGGGTTAAGCCTCTGCCTTTGGCTCAGGTCATGATCCCAGAGTCCTGGGGTCAAGCCCCACATCGGGCTCTCTGCTCAGCAGGGAACCTTCTTCCTCCTCTCTCTCTGCCTGCCTCTCTGCCTACTTGTGATCGCTGTCTGTCAAATAAATAAATAAAATCTTAAAAAAAACAAAACAAAACACACAATGAGATCTTTGCTCCTGCTAGAATAGCTGTTACCAAAAAGACAAGACACAAGTGTTGGTAAAAGTGTAGAGAAAAAGGAACACTTGTGCACTGTTGGTGAAAATGTAAATTGGTGCAGTCACTATGCAAAACAGTACAAGGGTCCTCAAAATACTAAAAATAAAACTACCATGTGAGCCAGCAATTCCACCTCTGGGTATTTACGCAAAGAAAATGAAAATAAGGGCGCCTGCGTGGCTCCATCAGTTAAACACTTGGCTTCAGGTCCAGTCATGATCCCAGAGTACTTGGATGAAGCCCCACATCGGGCTCTCTACTCAGTGGGGAGCCTGCTTCTCCCTCTCCCTCCATCTATTTGTGATCTCTCTCTCTGTCAAGTAAATAAATAAAATCTTTTTTAAAAAAAGAAGTAAAATGAAAACAAACTCAGAAAGGTAGGTTCACACGGCATTGTTTATAATAGCCAAGACACGGAAACAACCTAAGTGTTGATGATTGAATGGATAAAGAAGACGTGATATATATATACACAACGGATATAATTCAGTCATAAAAATAAATCTCACACACACACACAAAACTCACCATTTGCAACAATATGGATGGACCTCAAGAGCATTATGCTAAGTAAAATAAGTCAAACTAAGAAAGACAAATACCATATAATATCTCTTATGTGTGGAATTTAAAAAAAAGTTCCTACTTACAGAGAACTGACTGATGGTTGCCAGGGGTGGTAGATGGGAGAAATAGGGCTCAAAATGTAAAAAGAAAAAATAATCAATATCTCATTAGTTTTTTATATTGATTACATGCTGAAATAACATTTTGGATACACTACGTTAAATAAAGTATATTAACATTTTTAAAAAATGAACCCGTGTTTACTAATCATAAAAATTTGTAATAAATCTGGGTTTTTTTGGAAGTTTTTTTTTTTTATATTATTTGAGAGAGAAAGCAAACAAGAGAGCACAAGCAGGAGCCTGCTGCAGGATTTGATCCCAAGGCCCTGAGATCATGACCTGAGCCAAAGACTGATGTTTCACCAACTGAGCCCCTCAGGCGCCCCACAAATCTATTGCTTTGATAAATATTACTAATCATGATATTTTTAAACAATTAGAACCTCTGTCACTGGAAAGATTTTTTTCAATGAGTTTCAATGTGTGCATTTTTGTTGCAGAAAATTATGTATAACAGAGGAGCAATAAAATGCTTTCAATCACTAAATTATCTTAAGATTACATGGAAGAGGAATCGAAATATGATTTCAAAGAAAAAAAGAAACAATATGACCCTTCCAATTTAGGGAGTTCCATCCTGAATTAGCTAAATCCATGAGGATAATATCAAGTACCTGATACCAATAGGAATCCTTTAGATGCATTTTAAAGAGTGACTTACAGGGGTGCCTGGGTGGCTCAGTGGGTTAAAGCCTCTGCCTTCGGCTCAGGTCATGATCCCAGGGTCCTGGGATGTGAGCTCGCTGCTCAGCAGGGAGCCTGCTTCCCTTCCCCTCTCTCTGCCTGCCTTTCTGCCTACTTGTGATCTCTGTCAAATAAATTAGTAAAATCTTTTTAAAAATAAATAAATAAAGAGTGATTTACAAAAGGCCAATCACTGTGTTTTACATCTTTTATAACTCTTGAAGCTGATGAGTAAAAAATGTTGGGTCCCAGCTTTCAATGTACTCTTAAGAGGACATGTAGCTTTTCAAAACTCTTCTAAAAAATGCAGGAGCAAACAATGTTTGAGGACTATAGCCAGCCAATGTCATTTCCGGAGGAGGCCCTCACAGGGCTGTGACTCAGCATCACTTCTAGACTCCTTCAGGGAGGGTCAGACCAGTCTTCCCCTCCAGCAACTTCCACCGCAGTTCCCAGCAACCAACACCAGTTACTCACCTCCCAGTCACATCACCTCTGGTTGTCACAGACTCAGTCACATATACCAATACCTGGGGAACCTAAGGCAAGGTACTTAACCCCTCTGTGCCTCCATTCTCTAAGTTACAGAAAGGCAGTGAGAGTTACTGCTTCTTCTATTTCTACTTCTTCATCTACTACCACCACTACCTGGAATTTATGTATGTTATCTTAAGAAATAAGAACAATGGAAGCCATTGTTGTTTATCCGAATACTCCATAGAAAAGGAAGAATGAGAAACTGAGAGGTCAAGCCAGATGTCAAAGGCCATTTGATAGGTCATTTGCCAAGTTTCTGGACCCTGGAATGCTAGCATTTAGCCTCCTGAATTCTGCTTTCTGGCGGTGACTCAGAGCTTGTCAAAGAATCTAGAGGCATGGTGCGTAACATCTTTCCCAATACGGGCCCTGAGAACAGTCCATTCTTTGACAGGTTTGTGTTAACCACCATCCAAGAGCATGTGCAGCCAGAGTAGGGGGCCTACGCCTGTCCCTGAAGGTCTTTTGTCTCCTGGTCCTCAGGCCGGATTCCCCCAATAACAGAAGCGTACATAGCCACTAATATCTCCTACCACTGCTCATTTGTTCATTAAATCATAAAAATCTTAGATTTTAAGGATCTGATAACTGGAAGGGACTGAAGAAATCGGACTGTTCTGGCTCTGAGGCCCAAACTTTTCCCATCAGTCACTCTGCAGCAGAGTTTCAGAGAAGTATTTCCATCTCTCTCCCCCATTCTGCTGACCTTGCCGCCCTGAAGCACAGACAAGTGATTGGAGTCAGTGGGTAACGGGGCCCTGATGACTCTAGGGAGCAGTGAGTTGCCAATGTTTAAAGCTCAGATTCCGGAGCCTGGGTGGCTCAATCAGTTAACCATCTCCCTTCGGCTCAGGTCATGACCCTAGGTTCCTGGGATCCAGCCCTGCATTGGGCTCCCTGCTCTGCGGGAACCCTGCTTCTCCTTCTCCCACTCCCTCTGCTTGTGCTCCTTCTCTGGCTCTCTCTCTCTGCCAAACAAAAAAAAAAATCATAAAAAAAAATAAAGCTCAGGATTCCCTTTGGCTAAAACTAATAATAATAAAGTCTTGTGCCTTCTTCTTATGTAAATTGAAACAATGTTTGAGATGAAAATATATGTTCTTAATTCTTATTTTTATTATTTATTTGACAGACAGAGATCACAAGTAGGCAGAGAGGCAGGCAGAGAGAGAGGAAGGGAAGCAGGCTCCCTGCTGAGCAGAGAGCCTGATGCAGGACTCGATCCCAGGACCCTGGGATCATGACCTGAGCCGAAGGCAGAGGCCTCAACCCACTGAGCTACCCAGGTGCCCCTATGTTCTTAATTCTTAATTAAAATATATGTTCTTAACTTATACAGATCTGCCTCCTTGGGAAGATTTGGGGTCCTGCAAAGAAACATTCCACCCCTTTATTCACACCCCCCAGACCCCACATTCCAACACACGCTTCTTGGCTCCAAGAGTGTGTAGGGTACATGCAGAAGACCACCAAAGATGAACAGAAAGAGGTGTCAGCCAGACACCCAGCAGTGATTAGGCCCAGCGCCTATGGGCGCAGGGGGATGGGGTCAGGAGGAGGCGCACAGGGGAGTTATACATTACCAGGGGAGAAGGGTAGGGGTGGGGCTGGAGGGAACGACTCGAGAAAATGCCAATGTTCTTCCTAACTAACAAAAATAAAGGCAACAGACAGGTCAGAAGGAGACTTGAGCCCCCAGAGGAAGGTGGGGAAGAACGAAGCTTCACGACTCCCTGAAGGATTTCTATTTGGCACCTTCCCCGTGCTCTGTGTCTGACTGCAGTTTGCCTACTGCTTAGTGCTCCAATTGATCTCTCTAATTCTTGCTAGTCCCTCTTTTTTCTCTATTTTAGGTGGTTTCGCTGCAGTCCTGCCAAATTCACACACACTAAGATTAGAAGGGCCTCATTTATCATCCAACACAATTCTTTCAAAATGTTTGACCGTGACAACACAGTAAGAAGTACATTTTATACTCTGACTGAGTACCCGAGTGCACAGAGTTTAACCAGACCAAGTTTCATGAAACCATTCCGACCTTACCCCAACAGGTCAGTGGTTTCAACTTGAAAATGCCAGGTACAGCCCAATAAACTGATAACACGACCTACTAATGACTCACGACTCATTTTTATTTATTTTTTTTACGAAGATTTTATTTATTTATTCAACAGAGAGAGAGAGAGAGAGAGCAAAAGCAGGGGGAATGGCAGGCAGAGGAAGAGGAAGAAGCAGGCTCCCCACCGAGCAAGGAGCCCAATGTGGGGATCCATCCCAGGACCCTGGGATCATGACCCCAGCTGAAGGCAGATGCTCAACTGACTGAGCCACACAGGCGCCCCACACAACTCATTTTAAACACAGACTCATTTTACAGATGAACAAATTAAAATGTAAGGCAAGGCCCCAGGTCACCACCAGCAGCAAAATCAGGGTTAGAATTCTCAACTTCTCCTTCATGGAGCAAGATTCCACTCGGAGCAAAACCTTGGATTAGAACAGGATAATTTTTAAACTATGCTATTTTGGCACATCAACGCGTTGCTTGTTTTTGGTGGACTCTTTGCCAATCTCAATTATTTGATGCCAGAGCAATGACACCTAGCAAATGGAGAAACTTGGGTGAATTAGGAACCGAAAATGCATTTTTTTTTTAATGCTCAAGGACTTCTACTGCTATTCCCTGCTGGTAACTGAAGTACACTGGTCCTCTTATCAAGCAGAGCTGGGGGGAGAAGTGGGGTAGGGGGAGTGAGGAGATGTATGGGTGGGATTTCCTTGACCTTCCTTCCTCCATTCCTCTATGCCCCCTCCCTCTCTCCCTTCCTCCCGTGCACACACTGATATTATTAAATACCTATTATATACCAGATCTGTCCTTTCCTTCTTTTTTTTTAAGATTTTATTTTTTATTTTTTTTAAAGATTTTATTTATTTATTTGACAGACAGAGATCACAAGTAGGCAGAGAGGCAGGCAGAGAGAGAGTGGGGGGAGGGAAGCAGGCTCCCCGCTGAGCAGAGAGCCCGATGCGGGACTCGATCCCAGGACCCTGAGATCATGAACTGAGCCGAAGGCAGGGCTTTAACCCACTGAGCCACCCAGGCGCTCCATTATGCTACTTTCTATAGATGGGGTAAAAAAAAATAATAAAATCTCCTAAGAAACACTGGCAAAGCAATCAACTTGTAAGCGGTCCATTACAACGCTACACAGAATTTAAAGCTTTATGATAAGGAAGTTTAAGCCTGTATTTAACCCAGACCGATGATGAAAGAAGTGATAAGAAAGGCTTCCCTGAGGAGGGGATGGTTGAGCTGACTCCCACCAGGTCAAGAAGAGGGGAAGGCGGTCTCAGGCAGAGACCCTGCCAGAAACAGGGGATGGCCTTGTTGTTTCATAACATTCATGTGTAGAGCCCCTGATTTTAGGGAAAGCTGCTAAGTAAGTATACACTGATTTTCAACTCCTGTCTCTGAATACACCTGAACTGGAGAGAGACAGGTATCCATCAACCCCTACCTGCCCAAACCTGTTTCCAAAGGGACAGACCTCATGGGGAGCAGGGAAGAGAGCCCGCCCACACCTACCTTGCTCATTCTTTGCATTTTGAAAATGGGGTTACAATGGTGGTACATTGTTTTATTTTAAGTTACACTTTCTGAAATTATTTGAACTCAGAAATCCACCAAGAATATCCACTGACTGTGTGAATGTTGTCACTATTTCAGGATGCTTATTAATAAAAAGGGGGGAGGCCTGGGTGGCTCAGTGGGTTAAGCTTCTGCCTTAGGCTCAGATCATGATCTCGGGGTCCTGGGATCGAGACCCCCTTCAGCCCCCCCTCCCCCCCATCAGGCTCTCTGCTCAGCAGGGAGCTTGCTTCCCCCTCTCCCTCTGCCTACTAGTGATCTCTCTCTGTCAAATAAATAAATAAAATCTTAAAAAAAAAACAAACCCAAACCCACCCCACCCCCACCCCCACTCCATGGCCTGGCTTAAGAGGCACACAGAGTAGTACTAGAGAGATAACCTCCCCCCACCCCCCTACCCCCACCTTCCTCCCTACATTCCCTGGAGAGATTGGAGAGATAGGGCCATTTGTTTGGATAGGACCCTGCCACAAGAGCTCAGCATCTGGTCTCAGGCAACAAAAACTAAACAGGAAAGTCAGGAAGAAGCTAGGGAGCTAAAACTAGACCCTCGAAATATCAAGCCTCCAACCCTGCAGATCTTGGAAGGAGGACTCGACATACAGGAATAAACAAAAATTATGTCTCAAGATCTAACTTGAAACAATGCCACTTAGTACCTCCTCAGTGATCTTTATGTGGAAAGTAATTATTTCTCAGGCTATAACCGATCCAGATGGTGTTAGAGAGCTACATGAGAAATTTTGACAATTTGGCGGCTTCCTCAGCATTCCGTCTTCCTGAGGATCAGCAAATTCATGAAGGTCTTGCTCTTCTGTTTGGCCGTTCGTCTACTAAAAATATCTGAGGTTTTTCTAGTTTATTTCAACCACAACTTCTTAGTGATAATAGACTTGAAATTCATAAGAAAGTCTGAATTATGCACGTTGTCTGATTCTGAAACCCCTTAAACCAGTACAAAATGTTAGTTCTCAAGATTTTTACTAAATGGCCTTTATTCAATGCCTATTAACACCAGGATTTCTTTTATCTTATTTATTTATTTAAAGATTTTATTTATTTGAGAGAAAGAGTAAGTGAGAGAGCACAAGTGGGGAAGAAGAAGCAGACTCCCCGATGAGCAGGGAACCTGATATGGGGCTCGATCCCAGGACTCCAGGATCATGACCTGAGCTGAAGGCAGCCGCTTATCCAGCTGAGCCACCCAGGCACCCCTACCAGGATTTTTAAAAAAGATTTTTTTAATTCATTTGACAGAGAGAGAGCACATGAGCACAAGCAGGAGGAGGGGCAGAAGGAGAGGGGGAGGCAGACTCCCCACTGAGCAGGGAGCCCCAATACCAGGATTTTTTGAAAACATATCCTGTCTCATATATAACAATCCTAAAAAGTAATTACTTTATTCCATGAGTTTCAGAAATTAGGCAAAGTAGTGAGAAAAAGCAATAATTAAAGTCCAAATGCGGGGTGCCTGGGTGGCTCCGTGGGCTAAGTGTCTGCCTTTGCCTCAGGTCATGAACCCAGGGTCCTGGAATCGAGTTCTACATCGGGCTCCCTGCTCAGTGGGAAGCCTATTTCTCCCTCTCCCTCTGCCTGCCTCTCCCCCTGCCTGTACTCTCTTTCTCTGCCAAATAAAAAAATAAAAATCTTAATAACAATAACAATAATAATAATAAAGTCCAAATGTACCTCTCTTCAGAATCCATGATCTTTCCATGGATGCCTTCCCAACTGAACCAAAGCTGGCTCTAATTTAGTTAATTAGCTAAAAGCTATAAGCGTCCTCAAGGCAGAATAACCAGAAGGACTCTCTGACCCTCTCTCACAATCCCTTCTTCTCTCCCCTCATTCCTCAGGTGCTCTGCTCAGCTCTCTTCCCTTACCATCAAACAGAGCTCTCTAAAATGCATTCTACCATAGAAGGTCAGAGCAGGGTTTTCCAACAGGGGTCCAAGCGTTTTAGTCCTCCACCTCCATTACCCTGAAGGCTCCAAAGGGGTCTGAGAGCTGTTCTCTCCATTTCAAAGGAGTCTACTAGAAATTGTCAAGTCTTTTTAAGTTATTCAGATTCCTTTGTTTTAATCTGGTTCCCATCAACTCAGTGTAATAGGCCTGATTGGTTTTTTGGGAAATTGAATAAATCAATAAATGATATTTATCTGGCAGGCTGAAATCTTGCAAACCACTGAAATCTACCCGGAGAGCTATGTAGCAGTGAAAGATTAGGTCTTTGCAATGTAATCTTCACTAACAAAGTCATAATCCAAAGGGATCAACTCCTCAGTAGACATTCAGGTAACAGGGCCATTGTGTTGGAGGAGAAGGGTATAGACTGCAGAGCTGAAGAAATGTTGACCCGGATATCTCCATCCCTAATGCCGAAGAACCAATAGACCACAGTGGTTAAAGCAATGGATTTTTTAAAAAAATTCTTATTTTCTTTTATTAAGTAGGCTCCACATCCCAGCACCCCCATGTGGGTCTTGAATTCACAACCCTGAGATCAAGACTTGAGGTGAGTGAGATAAGAGTCAAATGCTTAACCAATTGAGCCACCCAGGAGTCCCTAAGTTAATGGACTTTGACAGGGGAAAGACACCATTCGAATCCTGACTCTGTCCCTTGTTAGGAGTTAATGACCAAACTATTGAATTCTGCATCAGTTTTCTTGGCTGTGAAATAACAGTAACTATCTCATAGGCTTGCCAACTGTATGTTGGCATCCAACTGGATGTAATGCAATGATGCTTTTGAAGTGTAGGATGTCTGATACTGTAATTACTGTTCAACAAATGCGGTCTTAAAATTTTTTCAAGGGACCATAACCCTTGGTCTTTCGCTATTGATGACGGAACAGAAGGCTGGCTGAAGACAAGCAGAAACAGACACCCAGCAACCTCTCCCACTCCGTCCCCACTCCTGGGAGGGACATGGGTGACATTCTTCCAAGAATCTCCCAATGATCTTAATGTTAATGCCTTGCTAGAGGCAGGAAACAACCTTAACTTGACAATGGCAAGGTCCTCTTTAGCACGGGAAAGTTCTTTTAAAACCTCCCTTTTTCCTTACCTCCCCCAAACCCGTGGTATATAACTAGCCACCCCTCACAACCCCAGGGGCATCAGCTCCTTATGCCCATGGGTCCTGTTCCCATTCTTTAAATAAACCACCATTTTGCATGAAAGACGTCTCAAGAATTCTTTCTTGGTTGTCAGCTCCGGACCTCACCTATATTCCAAAACCCCATCAGCTGTGACGCAGGACATCTCCTCCTCCCCATCTGCCTACCATCTCCTTTTTCATCCCCTGAACTAAATGGATGTTTTGGCTGATGATGGAAAACACCCCGGAACAAAATCAGAACTTAAGTGTAGTCTAGGTCGGAAGGCCAAGCAGCCATCTTTTCGCTGAGTGAGGGCCCTCGCGGTTGCAGGCGCAGACAGGGAAAGTGAAAAATGAAACAAAGGCCCCTTTTACAGGAAGCTCATTTTCTCATGGGGAGTCAGGAGTCACCTTGGAAAAAAAAAAAAAAAAGAGAGAGACCTGATGTGGTTTTGGAATATAGGTGAAGTTCGGTGGGGTGAGGTCTGGAGCCGATGACCAAGAAAGAATTCTTGAGAAGTCTTGGTGCAAAATGGTGGTTTATTAAAGCACGGGGACAGGATCTGCGGGCAGAAAGAGCTGATGCCCCAGGGTTGTGAAGGGTGGCTGATTATATACTATAGGGTTGGGGGAAGTAAGGAAAAAGGGAGGTTTCAAAAGGATTTTCATCTGTTAAAGAAGACTCAAGAATACTGGAGGCCTTGCCATAGTCAAGTGAAGGTGGTTTTTCACTCTAGCAAGGCATTAACATGAAGATAGTTAGGAACCTCCTGGAGAAACAGTATACTCTGCCCTCTTCAAGTATCTGTCAATGGGCTGCAGGATAAAAGGACATTTAACTGTATCTACATTTCCTTCTGGAAGTCAAACCATTGATAGAAATGCTTTGTTCTTGTAAATTGCTAAGTCATTTGTAAACTGAGGGAGACTTAGGTCTTGCTGGATTGTGATCTCTGTAGGTTAACCATTTGTTTTTCCTTTCCTTAGCTTTAGGGCAGCCAGGAGTGCCTGAGGAATGTCACTTATTGTCCCAGGACGGGGGTGGGGGGTGGGGGAGGCAGGCGTGTGTGTGAGGTGTCTGCTTCTTCTGTGTCCTCAGCTCTCCTTCTGTTCTCTCATCAGACCCACCACAACCGGATTTGGCTAAGTCTAATTGTTGAACGAACGTGTAAGTGCTTAGGAGGGAAGTCCTTCCTTTGGCAGCGCTGGACTAAGATTCAGGGCAGGTGATGGGTCCAGGAACAAGGAGCCTGTGGCAGGACTGCGCCCTCACCTCCCCCAAGTATCTATTCCTTTTATCCCTCCAAGCTGCCCTTCCCCCCAACCAGCTGCTGTGATAATCGCCCTAAAGTGCTACTTCCATCAGGTCACTCCTCCCCTAAATGTCTGTGACACCTAGGGGATTAAGCACAGACTTTGTAGCCTCTCCAGCGTGAACCCAACTTATCGTCCGTGCTCCCTGTCATGTGCCAGACTGCGTACTCACCGTCCCCTGAGCTCAACCTGAGCTCTGGTTCCTCTGTGCCTTCCTTCCTTCTCCTTCTCCTTCTTCTTTTCACTTTAAGTGGGGGCACCTGGGTGGCTCAGTTGGTTAAGCGTCTTGCCTTTGGCTCAGGTCATGATCCCAGGGTCCTGGGAACAGGCTTGGGGAGTTGGGCTCCCTGCTCAGTGAGGAGCTTGCTTTTCCCTCTGCCTGCTGCTGTCTCTGCTTGTGGTCTCTCTCTCTCTTTCTGTGTTAAATAAAGTAAATCTTAAAAAGAAAAGAAAAAGACTTTAAATAATCTCTATACCCAACATGGGCCTCGAACTTATAACCCCCAAGATCAAGAGTAGCGTGCTCCACTGACTAACCCAGCCAGGTGGCCCCTTCCTTGATTATTTATTCTCTTTCAGGAATGTCCTCTTGTTCCCTCGAATCTCAAGTGCCACTCCCCCTTTAGCAGCTTCCACTAACCTTCTCCCAATTCCCCCAGCATTCCCTCCTCTGAAACTGGGGCATGGAAGGTTCTTTGCAAATTTGATTTTCTTTCTTTTTTTTTTAAATTTATTTATTTGTCAGAGAGAGAGGGAGAGAGAGCGAGCGAGCACAGGCAGACAGAGTGGCAGGCAGAGGCAGAGGGAGAAGCAGGCTCCCCGCCGAGCAAGGAGCCCGACGAGGGACTCGATCCCAGGACGCTGGGATCATGACCTGAGCCGAAGGCAGCCGCTTAACCAACTGAGCCACACAGGCGTCCCTAAATTTGATTTTCTAGCAGCTGTCCCATTGTTAACTCCGTAAGGGTAGGTAGGTACAGCATCTGACTGGGTGGTTCCCTCTGCCAGTACTTAGTAAGTACTCAAGAAGCAACTGCTGAATTGAATCAGAACTGAATAACCCTTTCTTCCCACTGACAACCCTCTGCCTATTTATTCCCCTAACAACCCCCCTCCAAGTGAAACAGAATTGATTCTTCCTATTTTACTGAGCAGGAAACTGAGGCCTGGAGAATAAAAAATAATTAGCACAGAGGGGGTTGGGGACAAGAGTGCGACAGAGGCCAATATGGAAACTTCCATAGCAAAGTGAATCCAGTGGTGATTCTTCTTCTCATTCCATTTAGTCTCTCTTGTCTCAAGGCTATGGTGACAGCCTCGAATGGATTAAACTCTGAATAGCAACTGTTGGTCTCTAGGCCGGGGGTGAAGTAATAAGTCTCTTTAACTCTGCCCTCAGAGAGAATTTTCAATAAGTGAAAAGAAAGAGAGAAAGAAATTTTGCCCTGAGAGAAAGGTACTGCAACATAAGATCATACACAGCTTTCATGGTCAATGTTTTTCTTCTCCGAAGATACCCCAGGACAGCCTGTCTCTGCTGTTTTTCATCATATAAATTGCTTTGCTTAAAAGGCGAGTGGGGGGTAAATATAGCAGCAGTATCTCTGATGTAACATTCTCTGACCTGGCCCGGACATGTCCTTGACATTGCCCTTTAGAAAGGAAAGAGGAGAGAAAGCATGCTCTTGCTACTGTGTGTAAGAGGAGCTCCTATTCCCAGCCATTATCAGGGGATAGGAGACTGATAGGTATAAGGAATAAAAATAAAGAAGCGAAAGATGCTAGTGATGTGTCAGGTTTCCTGTGTCTGGCTGTCTGGCAGACAGGCTAGAGCCAGAGTCAGTCAGAATATTTACCAGGGGAAGGGGGCCAGATGACCTGCACTGGAAACCACACACAGTCCTGTTGCATTTTGAAAAGTGTCCTACCTAAAATATTTTGTAGGTTACCGAATCCCACTTTCTCCTCACTCTTTCCCAGCTTTTTTTCCCTTAAGGCAACAACTTAAGGATAGCAACGATGAAACGTTAATTTGAAAGTGGGCAGAATACACATCAAAATGATGGTTGTGGTTCCGTCTGGTGAGAGGTCAGGGCGGCTAGGGGCTGGCTGGAGGGCTCCTGGCTCTGTATTGTGGGACTCTTTCACAATGAAAATGATTTAATGAATTACATGTGTAACTTTTTTTTAATTAGGGAAGAAAGGAAACATGGATTGAGAAAGAGCTCACCAGTGATTTCTACGTGATTTCTTTTTCTTTTTTTTTTTTTAAGATTTTGTTTATTTATTTGACAGAGATTACAAGTAGACAGAGAGGCAGGCAGAGAGAGAGAGAGGAGGAAGCAGGCTCCCTGCTGAGCAGAGAGCCAGATGAGGGGCTCAATCCCAGGACCCTGACATCATGACCTGAGCCGAAGGCAGAGGCTTTAACCCACTGAGCCACCCAGGTGCCCCTCTACATGATTTCTACATGAAATTTGATTTAAGTGTATTATGGGCTCTCAATTCCCTCCAAGTAAAAGCATCTGTTGGGTAGGGCAACTGTGATTTTCTTACTTCCAGTGTCTGGGATAATGTCTCAACTCTTTCTTTTTTTAAATGTTGCATCCCTCATGTAAAATTCAAATTTGTGCCACACATCGTATGTAATTTATGTATGTATGAATTATTTATAGTGATTTTATATGTATATATATAAATATCCATCTATCCATTTCTGTCTATGGAATACCTACTTTCTTGTTTTCTAAATAAGATAGAAATGAGAGAACCTGGGCGTCTGGTGGCTCAGTCGTTAAATATCTGCCTTCGGCTCGGGTCATGATCCCAGGGTCCTGGGATGGAGCCCTGAATCAGGCTCTGCAGGAAGCCTGTTCTTCCACTCCCACTCCTCCTGCTTGTGTTCCCTCTCTCACTGGGTCTCTCTATGTTAAAAAAAAAAAAAAATCTTAAAAAAAGAAAAAACAGGAGTGTCTGGGTGGCTCAGTGGGTTAAGCCTCTGCCTTCAGCTCAGATCATGATCCCAGGGTCCTGGGACTGAGCCCCACATCAGGCTCTCTGCTCAGCAGGGAGCTTGCTTTCCCCAACACTCTCTGCCTCTCTGCCTACTTGTGATACTTGTGATCTCTCTCTGTCAAATAAATAAATAAAACCTTAAAAAAAAAGAAGGAAAAACTTTGTATATTTGTAAAACAAACAAAGAAATGAGAGAACCTTATGATGATGCCACTGGAGAATGTGCCCATACCCCCTCCTGAAGACCACTAGTCAAATTAAGACAGCACTGCTGTCCCACGAGTTAATGTATATACATTAATGTATGCTAATGTATGCAAGATCTCTCCCACAGTGCCCTGCCAGTGCTAGCTGCTCTATCAGAATGGGGAAGCCTGCTCTCCTCCCTTTGTGCACTGAAGAGGACCTCGTTGACACACAAGAATTTGAGTGTGTAAGCATCTGGCCTAGGAAAGTTAGAGCTAGGAAGAGTTAGACATGATTTCACCAATTTTCCTCACCTCAAGACAGAGAAACTGAGGCCCAGGGAGAATTGCTTGTTTAACAAAAATTACAAATCTGCTGGGTGGTAGGGCTAACTGTCTTAATGACTTTTCTAAAGTTCCACCTGTACCTCTGGCTCAGGTCCAAACTAGTTAAAATGACAAGATTACCCATTTTTAGCTTAACTGTCTTCTCTCTTCCCTTCTCTTAGTGTGTCTAGTTTAGAACTTCTTTTTTAAAAAAAATATTTATTTATTTGAGAGAGAGTGAATGTGAGCGCGTGTGCATGCACATGTGGGGGGAGAAGGGGGGAGGAGCAGACTCTGCACTGAGCAGAGATCCTGATGCAATGCCAGGACCTGATTCTGGACTCCATCCCAGGACCCTGGGATCATGACCCAAGCTAAAGGCAGACGCTTAACTCGCCGAGCCACCCAGGCGCCCCAATGGGTAGGTTTTTTATAAGTGTACTTTAATGGGGCGCCTGGGTGGCTCAGTGGGTTAAAGCCTCTGCCTTCGGCTCAGGTCATGGTCTCAGGGTCCTGGGATTGAGCCCTACATCGGACTCTCTGCTCGGTGGGGAGTCTGCTTCCTCCTCTCTCTCTGCCTGTCTCTCTGACTACTAGTGATCTCTATCAAATAAATAAATAAAATCTTTAAAAAAAAAAAAGTGTACTTTAAGGATACCTGGGTGACTCCGTGGGTTAAGCGACTGCCTTCAGCTCAGGTCATGATCCTGGAGTCCCGGGATGGACTCCCACATCGGGCTCCCTGCTTAGCAGGGAGTCTGCTTCTCCCCTGACCCTCTCTCCTCTCATGCTTTTTTTTTTTTTTTTTTTTTTTTTTTTTTGTCAGAGAGAGAGGGAGAGAGAGCGAGCACAGGCAGACAGAGTGGCAGGCAGAGGCAGAGGGAGAAGCAGGCTCCCCGCCGAGCAAGGAGCCCGATGTGGGACTCGATCCCAGGACGCTGAGATCATGACCTGAGCCGAAGGCAGCCGCTTAAC
>PISX010020805.1:0-34997 GCA_004024625.1 Mellivora capensis | reverse complement strand
TTTTTTAAAAGATTTTATTTATTTATTTGACAGAGCTCACAAGTAGACAGGCAGGCCGGGGAGGGGAAGCAGGCTCCCTGCTGAGCAGAGAGCCCAACGCGGGGCTTGATCCGCTCGATCCCAGCACCCCAAGATCATGGCCCGAGCCGAAGGCAGAGGCTTTAACCCACTGAGCCACCCAGGTGCCCCATCACCCAATTTTTTTTTACTGGAACGCACCATTTGAGTTTATAACTGGCACAACATTCATTAAAGATCTTGGAGTCGCAAGGGCTGTTTATTATTATCCAATCAAAGAACTTCCCTTGAGGTTGGGTTAGAGATTAAGTCAGAGCTTTACTTGGAAACACTGACTGAAAAGTGGATCTAATAGTCCTCACAGATGGTTTCAGAGGCCAGACTTCTCCTCATACCTTTCGAAGACTGGTTCTCAGACCACAAATATACCCATACTGTATTTTTCAGAGAGTAGATTTCAACAATGTTTGTGGAAAGAATGAAGGGGCTTGCGGGATGCTGCATCTGCACTGGAACAGGTGAAGTCATTAATCTCTGCTTAGACTGTTTACATTTGACCCTGGAGATAAGTGTCACGCTTGTTAGGGTCTCTATTCCAGAATAATTAAATGACCTCCCTGGCAGAATGCAAAACCCAGCACTAAACTAGGTGTTTAACACCTAGTGGTCTAGGGTGTGGGGTAGAGAGAGTTAACTGGTTAGAGAAGAAAGTTTCAAGAGTTGTTAGAATTAGTGTGTGGTGCAGTCCAAGAATTGTTGATTATAGAAGTCACCAGCTTTTAGTTCCTGCCTGTGGTTTTAATTAGTTTTAATGAATGTGAATCATGTGGTCCTTTACTGACCCGCTCTGAGTTCATTACTCACTAGGTTGTCTGCAGCTGGTTGTTTCAGGATTAACTGTCATGCTTAGGGAGACGAGCTCTTGTCACTCACAGTCTCAAGCAAGTGTGATTTTCTTCCCTGGGAATGAAATTCAGTCTACGCAGAGCGTTTGGCTTCAGTGCTCAGTCTGTCCGCAGTGACCTCTTGGGTTATTTGAGAGGAAGACTCATGGACGTAGGTGGGCGTAGACTCTGGATTTCATATACAAAGTGAAACCCCAGATATTTGCTTATTAGCATAATATGCCAATGTATACTTACTGATTATAATAATGACATTTGATCTTATTAAAAAATGAGGGTGGGTAGATTAGTGCTTAAAGAGTAGATTTAGTGCTTAAACTCAATGTAACATATTGTGGGACCATTTTCTAGGTGAGAAAAGGTCCCTTGAGTTGCGTGATTCCCAAGTCTGGCTATACTTTTGAATCACCTGGACAGCTTTAAAAAACTCCACATACAGGCCTCACCCCAAATCAATTACGTAAGAACTCCTAGGGTTACTGATTCTATAGGTCTGGGATTGGGCTCTCTCCTTTTTTTTGTTTTGAAGTAATTTAAATCTTACAGAAAGGTTACAAAAACTCAATTATACTTTTTTATCTACATTCAACAATTTTTTTACATTTTACAACATTTGCTTTCTCTTTATATACTGATATTTGTTCTGAAATATTTAAAAGTATGTATTTTTTGTTTTTGACAATTTTTATTTTTAAAAAATTTCTATTTTCCTAGGTTTATTGATATGTTCATTTTTTAAAAAAGATTTTTATTTATTTATTTTAGAGAGAGAGAGAGAGTGCACACAAGCTGGGAGGGGCAGGGAGAGAGGGAAAAGCAGACTCTTTGCTGAGCAGAGATCCCAGTGTGGGGCTCCATCCTGGGACCCTGGGATCATGACCTGAACTGAAGGCAAATGCTTAAACCACTAAGCAACCCACATGCTCTTGACATGTTACATATATAAGTTTAAGGTGTACAACTTGATAATTTGATATACATATATATTATGAAACGATTACTACAATAAGGTTTCTTTTTTAAGATTTTATTTATTTGAGAGAGAGAGAGAGAGAGAGAGCATGAGTGGAGAAAGGTCAGTGGGAGAAGCAGACTCCCTGCTGAGCAGGGAGCTGGATGTGGGACTCAGTCCCAGGACTCCAGGATCATGACCTGAGCTGAAAGCAATCGCTTAACCAACTGAGCCACCCAGGCGCCCCTACAATAAGGTTTTTTAACACCTCCATCCATTGACATAATTACCATTTTTTTGTTGTTGCGGTCATCATATTTAAGATCTGCTCTCTTAACAACATTCAAATATGCACTGTAGTAGTATTAATTATAATAATTATGTTGTACATTAGATCCTATAACTTATTAATCTTATATCTGGAAGACTACCTTTTAACCAGCATTTCTCCATGTCCCCCACAACCCACCCTCTGGCAAACACTGTTCTACTCTCTATTCTTATGAGTTCAACTTTTTAAGATTCTACATGTAAGTGATGCACAATATTTATCTTTGTCTGACTTATTTCCCCTAGCATAATACCCTCTAGGTCCATCTGTGTTGTCATGAAAGGCAGGATTTCCATCTTTATATGGCTGAATAATATTCCATTGTGTGTATATACTACATTTTCTTTATCCATTTATCTGTGGATGGACACTCAGGTTGTATCCAAGCCTTGGCTATTGTGACTAATGCTGTAGTGAATATGGGGGTGCACTTACCTCTTTGAGATAGTGGTTTTATTTCTTTAGCTATGTCTGCAGGAGATATCGCTGGGTCGTATGGTAGTTCTGTGTTTTCATTTTTGAGGAACCTCTGTACCATTTTCCATGTCTGTACCAATTTATATTCCCACTAACAGAGCACAGGGGCTCCCTTTTCCTCTTATCCTCATCAACACTTGTTATTTCTTGTCTTTTTTACTTTAGCCATTCTGATAGGCATGAGGTAATATGTCATTGTGGTTTTTATTTGCATTTCCCTGATGATTAGTGAGGCTGAGCATCTACTCATTACCTGTTGACCACTTGTGTGTATGTCTTCTTAGGAAAATATGTCTCTTTAAGGCCTTTGCTCATTTAAAAATAAGATTATTTCTTTTCTTTTTTTTTTTGCTATTGAGTTGAATGAATTTTTAAATGTATTTTGGATATTACCCCCTTATTATATATATGATCTGCAGATATTTTCTCCTATGCCATAGGTTGGTTGCCTTGAAAATAGCTTGTATATAACATGCCTCTTTACCCAATAATTTTCAGTGTGCATTTCCTTGAACAAAGAATATTCTCTTCTATAGCCAAATTACAGCAATCAAATTAAGGAAAGCTAACATTTATATAACACTTTTATCTAATTTGTATATCATATTCTGATTTTGTCAACTTTCCCAATAGTGTCTATGATAGTTAAAATTTTATGTGTCAACTTGGCTGGGCCACAGGGTGCCCAGAGTTTTGGTCATACATTATTCTGGGTGTTTCTGAGTATGTTTTTAGATGAGATTAACATCTAAGTCAGTGGACTGAATAAAGCAGATTGCTGTTTCTAGTGTGGTGGGCCTCATCTGATCAAATGAAGGTCTGAATTAAACAGAACAAAAAAACTCACCCTCAAAGTACGAGAATAAGAATGAATTCTTCCTGTCTAATGGTCTTTGAACTGGGACATCAGCTTTTTCATGCCTTTGGGCTCAAACTGAGATACCAGTTCTTCCTAGGTGTCAAGTAGGCAGGTTTTCAGGCTGGAACTATGCCATTGCTCTCTTGGGTCTCCAGCCTGCCAGCTTGCCCTGCAGATCCTGGGACTTGCCAGACTCCGTGATTGCCTGAGCCAGTTCCTTATAATAAATCTCTTTTCACACACACACACACACACACACACACACACACACACACACACAATTTCTTCTGTTTCTTTGAAGAATGTTAATACGGTGTCCTTAACAGAACGTTTTCCCCTAGTTCAAGATCATGTATTGCATTTAGTTGTCATATGTCTTCAATCTTCTTTAAACTGGAAGAATTCCTCAGTTTTTCTTTGTCTTTCATATCATTGATGTTTTTTTAAAAACACAGGACAATTATTCTACAGTATGCCTTCTACCTGGATGGCTTTGATGTTTCCTTTGATTACATCTAGGTTATATATTTTTGGTGGAGTACTGCATATGAATTGCTTTTCCTTCTCACATTAAAAAAAAACACCTTAGCAGGTGGTTACTTTTGATCACTTAGTTAAGGTGTTGCCTGTCTCCTCACTCTTCTCTTAATATAATTTTTTTTCTTTTAAAGATAGTGTATGTACTTTGTGGAATATTACTCTGAGACCACGTAAATAGCCTCTTCCTTTTACATTTTTTGCCAGCAGATATGGTACCCATTGATGATTCTTGCCTGAGTCAATTTTTATTAAGCTCGTTGTTAAAATGGTGATTTTCTGAACTCTGTTCTTGCTTCTTTACTGGTTGGCATTTTACTGTAAGAAAGAGCTTCTGTTTCTATTTGTTTGTTTATTCCTTTGCTTATTATAAACAAGGGCCCACTGATTCTTATTGAATTCAATGGGTTATAATGTATTAGTCTCTGTATTTTTATTTTGAAATATTTTTTAAGGAGCTATTTCCGGCTAACAGAAACATTGAGAGGAAGGTACAGAGATACCCCAAATATTCCCTCTGCCCCCAAAAGCCCCCCATTATCAAAATCACTCACCAGAGTGGGACACTTATTATAATTGAGGAACCTGCATTGACACATCATAATCGCCCAGACTCCATTGTTTACACTGGGGCTCACTCTTGATGATGTACATTCTATGGGTTTGGACAAATGTATGATGACATGTTTCTGTTATGGTATTCTACAGAATATTTCCACTGCCCTAAAAATTCTCTCCACCTATTTATTCTTCCCTGCCCTCCATCTCCTGGCAACCACTGATCTTTTTGTTGTCTCCATAGTTAAGTTTTTTTCCAGAATGAAATAGAGTTGGAATCCTATAGCGTGTAGCCTTTTTCTTTTGTTTTTCTTTTACTAAGTAATATGCACTTAAGGTTCTTTCATGTCTTTTCATGGCTCGAGTACTCATTTTTTTAAAGCACTGAATGATATTGTATTGTCTGGATGGATTGGTTTATTTATCCATTCACCCAAAGAAAGACATCTTGGTTCCTTCCAAGTTTTGGCAGTTATGAATAAAGCCGCTCTAAACACATGTGCTGGTTTTTGGTGTATTTATCTTGGTGATAAAATCACTCTCGATTTTAACTATGAGAGTCTCATCAGGATGGCTTCTGTCTTGTGGTTCTTCCCTCATGGTTTTGGGAGTGCTTCATTTTTTTCTGGCACAAGATATTCTGAAAGCATTTTGAATTCTAGTTGTGAGATTCAGCTGTTTCTGCAAGGATCTCTGTTTCCTTTTAGTTAAGAAAAGGTATTGGGAAAGCAGGATCTGGGTGACATTATATCCTCTTGGTGAAGTCAAGCATTACAATGAGCATGGTGATGTATGATTATGAGAAGAGATATTCCAAAAACTAGATTATTTCGGAGTACAGTTTGCTTACCAGTTGCTGAATCCAAGAAGGAAGAATACATTTAATTAAGAAGATAAACAATTAAATTCTTTTTTAAAAAATATTTTATTTATTTATTTGACAGAGATCACAAGTAGGCAGAGAGGCAGGCAGAGAGAGGGGGAAGCAGGCTCCCTGCTGAGCGGAGAACCTAATGCAGGGCTCTATCCCAGGACCCTGAGATCATGACCTGAGCCGAAGGCAGAGGCTTAACCCACTGAGCCACCCAGGTGCCCCAACAATTGAATCTTATAGTTGATTTTTAGTTAAAGAAAAAGCATCCTTAGACTCAAGGAAGGGAAACTGCATTTCATAATCTGTGATTTTCTTACCAGGAAGCAGTGTTAGTTTGTTACAAGAAACTGTCACAGCCCTGTACTTCTGCAAAATGAATGATACCATTTTGGTCTAAATCAGTTGCACAATGACCAAATCTTGGCTGTGACAAAATAGACTTATGTCACCAAATTGCAGATAAATAGTTGAGGAATGGAATATTGATGCAGTTGATGAGTGGAAGCGATCGCAGTTACCTCAGAATGGACGGCATGAAAAATGGGCCGCTCAGCTCTGTGCTGTAGGTGGGTCTTAAGCAAGTAGCAAAATATTGCACCTCAAAGGAGGAAGAAACTTACATGAGTTAGCCACCAAGGAGTGAAATGTAGAAATGAAAAGCTCTGTCCAGAAAAAATCAGAAATAGTCTATTGAAATTTACAAAGAACAAAAAAGTTAAAAAAACAAAACAACAACAATAACAACAGTGACAAAAAACTCCCCAAAAGTTGCTCAACTATGTATAAAACCCTGATGTTCAGAGAACATCCATGGAAGGAGCCTTCAAGAGTCTAGGAATGAAATTATTCACCAATTCTTAACAAATTATTTTCTTTGAGATAAAGAACATATATTATCATATTATGAAATATGAATATATATTAACATATATTTGTTCTATATATATATAAATGAAACTTCACTGAGCCCTATGAGACCTGTTGGCAGATGTAGGGTGGGGCTGGGTGTTGTGGGCTGAGGGTTGATGAAGGGGAAGACTCAGGCACTGCATTTCACCATGAGGAAGAAAGCATTTCAGTTTTGACATCAAACAGGAAGTAACATTTCCTGCAAAAAGGGTAAAAATACTTTGGTCAAAATATGAAGAAGGCTGATGCTGATCACAGCAGCAAGAACAAAGACCTGATGTACTGAGGCTGGTTGGAGAAAACAAAGTCACTGATGCACGCAGCCTTTTCTTTTGGCTGGTAGAGGAGGAAGACAGTGTTTTATAGAGCCCGTTAGTGGAAGGCCAAGTGTAAGTCCATGGATCATACCTGGTGCTTACTGATTGCACCGTAAGCAGTGGGTCAGCATTGCAACAGTGAAACACTGTGTGTCATTTGCTAGCAAACTTAGCATCAGACTTGCATAGGGCACACAGAAAAGATCACCAGGACAGAAAGGAGAGTGTAGATCCAGACAGAACGCCGTCTGCTCTGATCACTGAGGCTAAGGGGCTACTTCAGCTCCTTCTCGAATGGAAGTTGGAAAAGGCTTTCAGAACTTTTTATGTCCCATTGGGATTTCTTCTTAAGGAAGTGTGTTTAAGTCTTGTTATGTAGGGAGGCCAAAGCTCTCTGCCGTCCAACAGATGGATTTCACATGATTGTTACCTGTGGGAAGCTGTTTGGAGACTGGCCAACTCCCACCTGGTACTGACTCTTCAGGTGCTGAACACTAGGGTTTTGCTAACACTATGAAGCCAGAGATGTGCTTTTTGCCAGAAACGAATGATCGGGCCTTGAGGTAGACTCACATTACGTGTTCAGTGCTGATTAGAACATAGATGCCTGTGTAGTAGTTTGCACCGAGACTAATTTTTAAAAGTTTCTTTCTTTCTTTATTTTTTTTAAAGATTTTATTTATTTATCTGACAGAGAGAGATCACAAGTAGGCGGAGAGAGAGGCAGAGAGAGAGAGAGGAGGAAGCAGGCTCCCTGTTGAGCAGAGAGCCCGATGTGGGGCTCGATTCCAGGACCCTGAGATCATGACCCGAGCCGAAGGCAGAGGCTTTAACCCACTGAGCCACCCAGGCGCCCCTTTAAAAATTTCTTAAAGATTATTTATTTTAGAGAGAGCGCACGCCTGTGAGAGTGCCCCTGCAAGTGAAGGGAGGGGCAAAGGGAGAGAAACCCAAGCAGACTCCAGGCTGAGCACCGAGCCTGAAGTGGGGCTTGATCTCCAGACCCTGAGATCATGATCTGAGCTGAAACCAAGAGTCAGATGCTCGACTGACTGAGCCACCCAGGCACCCCCGTACTGAGACTATTATGGTCATGTGGGACACCCACATTTCTCCCTGATAGGGACTGAACTATATTCACCTAAAATTAAGTATCTTGAAGCCCTACCCTCAATGTGGAGGGGGGAGATGGGCCTTGGGGAGGTAATTAGGGTTAGATTTGGTCTTGAGGGTGAGGCCCACCTGATGGGATTAGTGGCTTTATCAAAAGGAGAGAAGCGAGCTCTTTCTTACTTACCCTGTGAGGACACAGAGTGGACACCAACTTCCCATAAACTGGGAGGAGACCTCTCATCAGGGACTGAATTGACCTTGATCCTGGACTTTTCTAGCCTCCAGACCTGTGAGAAATAATACCTTCAAGCCGCTCAATCTGTGGTATTTTATTATGGCAACCCAAGCAGATGAATAAAACACTCCTGCAATCACATATGGGAAGCACTCCTATTCAGAAACTGCTTTATTCATTTATTTTAAAGTATCTTAGCAGAGGGACTAGGGGCACTTGAAGTCCTTGTACTTGATGAATTCTCCCTCTAACAGAAGTGTGGGGGCAAATCAGTTGTTAATCAGAAAGTGATTGGATAACCATGAAATTAGCACGAGGGCCAGTAGACAAGTTGAATGTTAAATGGATGGCCTGCTGCTGGTGGTAAAAATCCAAGGGGTACTTTTTTCTCCCTCAGTTTTCAACTCAGTTGGTCATCTCCTTTCCTTCTTGAACCAGACCTCACTCTGCTCCGAAAACACCACACTCCCTGTTTTCTTCCCACCTCTCCACCCGCTCCCAGACTCTGCCACCAGTCCCCTTGGTTTGCTGTCTTTACTGGCCTCAACATCCCGTTCCAAGCAAACGTGTGTATTCACTGGGACAGGTCTCTCCTGCCTTTGCCCTATTCTCATGCTTCTCTTTTTTTTTTCCTCAAATGTTCACCTTCTTCTCTTCCATTCAGGCAGATGAGCTCTTTTTAAAGAATCAGCTCAAGATATGCTTCTCTGGTAGAGTTTCTACAAAGGGGTTAACTTGTATTTAAATCTCTCATACTTAACTTTTCAGACTGGGGAAGGGTTATGGGAAGTCAGTAGACTGAATGTGTTACAAATACATGCAACAGTCTGGATAAAACTTGGAAATAAGTTGGAGTGGAAAAGGAAAGAGAAGTATACACGCAATATACTATTTTCTAAAGCTCAGAAACGTGTTTAAATGCTATGAAGTTTGTAAGCCTGATGATTCACAGACCTGTACCCCTGGGGCAAATAATACATTATATGTTAATTTAAAAAAGTGTGTGGTTACATGTAGATGTGTACACCCATACACATATACCACAATATAAAAGATAGGAATTGTAAGCACAAAATTGGCATAGTGATTTTTTCTATGAGGTGGAAATCGGGGTCCCCAACCACGGGACTGCAATCTAGACAGAGAACACAGGTGGGTACAGTGGTGAGGGTTGTGTTGTGGTTAAGCGGGGGTGATTCTGTTTATAACTTATAATGCTACATGTATTTTTTTGTAAGTATCAACTACTACTGAGTAAAACATGAGAAAAAGTTTTATTTATCTTGTGTCAGTTGTAACATTTACTCAAAATCTAATAAATTACTTATTAAAAAAGATTCTACACAACTTAAGGGGGCAGCACTTGAATGGACTAGCTAGAGGTCCAGCTAAAGGGCTGCCAAGGCACATGTCGCTTTACCAGGTGCTTTGGGTGAGGCTGGAGGTCACAGGATGGAGAGCCACAGTGCCACTATGTTGTCATAAGCAAGCTATGTTGTCATAAGCAAGTTCCTCATTTTCCCCCATCTGTAAAATGGGGGTAATACTAAATCCTACTGTCTAGGGTGATTGTGAAGGTAAAATATATTAATGTATATAAATTGCTTAGAGAATGTCTGGCATGTAGTAAGAAGAAGTTAAATGATAGCTATTTTTATTTGTGGGGGAAGTTATAGGGGTATGGTCTTCAGCTTTGAAATAGGAACAGAAATCAGAGTATCATTTTTTAAAATTAAATTTTACTTAGTTAACATACAGTGCAATATCGGTTTCAGGAGTAGAATTTGGTGATTCATCACTTACATACAACACCCTGTGCTCATCACACAAGTGCTGTCCCTTAATGCCCATTACCACCCACCTAGCCCATCCCCCATCCACCTCCTTCCAGCAACCTCCAGTTTGTTCTCTATCGTTAAGAGTCTCTTATGGTTTGTTTCGCTCCCTCCTTTTTTTCCCCCTCCCTTCCCATATGTTCATCTGTTTTCTTTGTTAAATTCCACATATGAGTGAGATCATCTGGTACAAAATCAGAGTTTCATGATAACAGACATAAATTAACTAAACTTGCATGAGAAGAATATAAACCTATGGCTAACTTATTAGTACCCAAAGGGTGGTAACTTTTTCCAGTGATAGAATGCTTGTGTCTGTTATCCAGAGCATCTATTTCCCTGGTATTGAGGGATCTAGAAAATTCAATTCAATTTAATTGTCAAAAGAATGTTTGAGGTCATGAATTCGGGGGCGGGAGAAGAGAGGAAATATTTATTCTAGACCACTATGAAGCTTGTTGAATTAGATTCCACTACCCAGATAAGCTCCTTTTGGTCACATTCAGGGTCCTCAGTTGGAAAGTGCTGGAAAACTGTCACCTTAGGGTCTTATGGTTTCTTCAGGTTTCATTTTTCTTTTCTTTTTTTTTTTTTTAAAGATTTTATTTATTTATTTGACAGATCAAGTAGGCAGAGAGGCAGGCAGAGAGAGAGGAGGAAGCAGGCTCCCTGCTGAGCAGAGAGCCCGATGCGGGGCTCGATTCCAGGACCCTGAGATCATGACCTGAGCGGAAGGCAGAGGCTTTAACCCGCTGAGCCACCCAGCCGACCCAGGTTTCATTTTTCTTCCATATTTATGTTGACTAGCTATCCTTTTTCCTGATAGGTCAGGGTGCAGTTGGTTAACATCAGTTTAGTGAAACACGATTGCAGACTTCTTTTTCCCTGAGAGGATAACTACTTCTCTTTGAGTTTGTGTTTCTGGTGTCTGCAGTTACACATTCGCAGACATTCTTTTTAGAATTCTTCAAATTCTAGACAAAGCAAGGCTAAGATGTTTTGTGGAAGGGGCACGTATGTGGAGGTCTTGGGCCTGAGCACATATTCTGTGAAGGTCATGGTTGTCCCTCTTAGTCTCAGAACTCTGTTTCCCATCCAGCCTTTTCCAGAAGTTCTGAAAGCTGACATGAAGAAAGCAGAAGGAGTTGCAGAGAAGGAAGAGAAAAGATAGGTGATAATTAGATGACTTCAGAGAAGCAGGGCTGTGAGTAAGGTATAAATCCCTTTTGGAGGGATTTCAGGGAGGAAAAAAAAGATACTCCTCTTCTGAATTTGTTTTGTTTTTCGATAACATTTTCCAAATAGTTATATTTGCTATAAATTCCCTCTGTTCCTCTGGGAAAAAGAATGAGTATGTATCCCTTGTCCCCAAGCCATTCCTGATGCTACTTTAGGAAAACACAGCAGAGTTATTACTTGTGAATTTTACTGGCTGATTCCTGGCGGTAATTTTATTAACAGGTTTTCAGGATCTTCTTCACTATTTCTTCATGAATAGCTTGGAAGGATCATGGGATGAGAGTAATAAAGAGACCCTTGGGATAAAGAGATGGGGACCACCATCCCAGGGCCTCTCCCAAAGTGCTCCTAGACAGTCATCAAGGCCTGAGAACCTTTGTCCTTCTGTTGGCTGAGCAAGTAGTCTCCCTTGGGAGAAGGGAGACTAACAAGCTGTTTATGGTGTGACTAGGAGGTGCTAAAAGGACTTTCAGAAAATATCATCCTCACTGGCTTGACATGAAGCTGTCATTAGAATGACTCTATGACATTCTATATGATGGTTTCCAGAAAAACCTTTAATCAAAATAAATGTTGCCTTTGAGGCTATAGCACAGGGGCGAATGCCTGCTTGATTATAATATGTCCAGTGAGGGGAGCTGTAAGTTGGAAGGGACTGGGACATGAACCAAGAATGAGGTCAGTCTATTTGTCAGAATGTGTAGCAAAAGGGGTGAAGTGAGCGAGGAGTGGGGTGGCTTTGCCATTGCCCTCCCCAGCGGAGGACTGTCGATCTGAGTGGCAGATGAAGGACAGGGGTGGGAGAGCTGTGAACAGAAGGCCAGCTGCATCACAGTCTTGTCTCCGTTGGATGGGGTGACTCTTTAAAGCCATTGATTTTGCCTATATTAAAATGATATTGCAAATGAACTAGCCAAGCCCTCGATATCTGTGCAAAGACCATCACTGAACTTAAAGGGTGGGGGAAAAAAAAGGTGTCTTTTTTTGTTTGTTTGTTTGTTTTTGTTTTTTAAGTTTCCTAAATCCTACATGGCATTTGTTTTCATCTCCTGGTAATAAAACATGTTCTAGGGGCACCTGGGTGGCTCAGTGGGTTAAAGCCTCTGCCTTTGGCTCAGGTCATGATCCTGGGGTCCTGGGATCGAGCCCCACATCGGACTCTCTGCTCGGCGGAGAGCCTGCTTTCTCCCTTTCTCTCTGCCTGCCTCTCTGCCTACCTGTGGTCTCTGTCTGTCAAATAAATGAATAAAATCTTAAAAAAAAAAAAAAGAAAACGTGTTCTATAGCATGGCTACATTAAACTAACTCCTCTTGGGTGTCATTCCAGTCAATTAGGACACTTTGTTTCAACAAGCCCTTTCTCCAGTTCAAAGTTGTTTTCACACAGTCCAGTTTAAGTATTTTTCTGATCCATGGCTTCCCATATCCTGACTATTTCTCATTAGTTTCAGGAAAGACGGGAGAGAATCTCATGAAGTCATCACAACAGTCTTGAGTGGTCTTCTGGTCTGCAATCGTTTTAAATTAAAATGGAACAAACCTATTCACAATGAACCATAGGTTTTTCAATCTCCTTTGGAAGAAATGTCTTTCTTTTACTTAACATTGATAATTTTATGAGTATGTGCATTATCTAAGATTCTGTAAGTTCGTAGGGGTTTTTTGTTTATTCGTTTGTTTGTTTTTTAAACAGTATAAAATCTGGCCATTACCAGGTGAGCCGTTAATAATTTCACTTTCTATAATTCTGAGATTTAGTTCCTGTGGGAATGTTAGTATTATTTTTATAGTGTTACACTGCATACCAAAAAGTAATATATCTCCACATGACTTAAGGGACTTGATATTTGACATAAAATTATACTCATGTACAGCTCAGAAGCTGTGTACAAAAAAGATGAAACTGAATCATGTCATTGAATACAGTACATTTTCTCCCCAAATAAATTGATTTTAGATGAATTCCCTTCATCTCTCCCACCCTGCTGGGCCTGGCTGCTTGCTGTGAGACACAGCTAAGTAGGAAGGAGGCTGTTGTTACTTGATGGCAAATTAATTCAACAATTTCAACAAACATTTATCGAATGCATACTATATGCCAAATATAATACTACATGCTAGGCATACAAAGAGGGATCAGGTATAGTCTTTGCCTTCAAGAAGTTCACTACTGAATGAGGCGAGAGATGTTTATAATGAACTACAATGTGATATCGTAAGTGCTCTATTAGTGAAGATGCAAAGGGAACAAATGGAAAGAAGTGATCTATTTTGTTGAGTGACATCTGCTCTGGTCTTTGACTCTTAACAAGTGGGTATCACAGAAAGAATGCTTTAGGCAGAAGGCAGCAAATAAGAGCAGCATTTTATAGACTTTGGGATAACTTTCTGGCTACCTAATCAGGTATCTGGGAAACCTAATCTGGGTTAGGAACAGAGATTGTACTTTAAACCCTCGTGTAAATTTGTAAAAATTAACATTTATATAATGTTTTATAATAGACACAGTGCTTTCCCATGAATTTTATTATTTGTGCCTCACCAAAACTCTGTAAGATAAAAGAATCACAGGAATTCCTCCGTTTACCAACTTTTAATTATAAACCTTCCCTAATCCAAACAGAGCTCCTCTGGAGAATAGAAGCGTTTCAGTTCTGTTTTCCACCAACAGATGGCGATGGTAGGTTTGCACCGTGTGGCTCTGCTGGTCCTCTGAAGTTGCTCAGTCAGTCCTGGGTGAGGTCTTTGTGCTGTTTTGAGTATATCACAAGTATGATTAACTGCGTCATGTGCAGTAAGTACAGAGGCGGAGAGAATGGGCCAGATGCCTGTCAGATAAGTGTAGCAGATGCCTCTGGTTTCCCTGTCATGTCCCCTCGGTCCAATTTCTGTTCCCACTGAAGCCGTAGTAGATGGTTCAGTGCAGACATAGACTCCCCTCTCATGCTAGTGTCACCCTCAAGGATGCCATGTGTTCTATCCCAGAGCTTCCCTGGACTGGCAGGAGCTTGCTCAGGCAACACCCAAGTGCAGCCCCAAGTGCAAGGAAGTTCATATCCGGAAGACAACTCTGGCCTAATGGTGGAAGGAGCCTGTGGTTAACCGGTCCAGCCTCCTGTCTTTCTAGTGGACAGTTAGGGGATGCATTCCTAATGGTCCTGGCAGAATGGAGCCCTCTCTTCTACAGCAACTACTTCAGTAGTACATCCTTTTGTTGGCTTTTCTTTGTTTTCTATCTTACTTGGTTACACGAGAGCACACCTACCTAGAGACTGTCTTCTTTAGAATATAAACTCCATGAAGGCAGGAATCTTGCTTGGAGCTTCTGAGAGTTTGGCAAAGAGTAGGCAAAGAAGGATCTGTGGACTGAACTAATAAATTAACACATGCATGGCAGCATGGAGGAAAAGAATGTATTTGGAGGGGATTATGTATAGTTGGCTCTGAAGGTACAAACTAACGGTCTTATGTTGTAGAAATGCACTGGGGCCTGCAAAAGCAAATCTCCTTCTGGCCACTGTGAACTATGGACAGGTGAATTTGGAGCCTAACTTGGTGAGTTGAGCCAAGTGACTTTTGTGAAATATGGGAAACTGGCCCAGGGTGCATAAATTCAATAATGCTCACCAAAGATACCAAGTCCTAGTTCCTGGAATTTCAAATGTTATCTTATTTGTAAAAAGTGTCTTTGTAGATGTCATTACCCCGAGGATCTTAAGATAACTCTGGAGTGTCTAGCGGGTCCTAAATGCCATTGTGTGTGTCTTGATGAGAGAGAAGCAGCAAAGAGAGAAGACACACAGATGTGCAGGGAAGGGAATATAAGGTTGGAGCTTGGTTAGATGTGGCCACAGCCAAGGAATGACACAGATGCCAGAAGTGAGAAGAGGCAAGGAACGGATTCTCTTCTGGAGCTTCTGGAGGGAGGGCCGCCCTGCCGACACATTGATTTTAGATTTCTAGCCTCCAGAACTGTGAAAAAAGTAAGCATCTGTTGTTTTAAGGCATTCAGTGTGGGGTAATTTGTTTCAGCAGCCCTAGGAATTAGACGCAGAGGCCCAGTGAATTGACCATCACCTATTCTAAAGAGTCAGGAAAGGAAAAATGCCACACGGGTCGGCAGACAACCTTGTTGGCACCCTCAGATCCTTGGCAAGATTTATTCATGGAAAAATAACCCTTATTCCTTCTCAAATAGCCTTCCTGAAAGACCAGAGGGTAGAGGTGACTGTCTCAGGAGGACATCAGGGATGATCACCCAAGGATACCATGTTAGGACTTGTCATGCTGAGCTTTGGTGTTAGCCACCATCTGTGGCTGCTCTCCTGAGCCACCACTAGTAAAACTTTTAAAACAAAAGACTTCTGGGTTTATTGAAGTAAATTAAAGGTCAGAGAATTACCCAAGGAGCCTAATTTGGGGGAAAAACTCCACACTTGAATAACTAGAAATATCTTCTCTTTCACTCTCCTTCTAGCCTCTACATGACCAAAGACACTGCATTTTACACACTACCCCAAAATACCCCCTACGCACACACATCCCTCACTTCACTACAACACACACATGTGTACACACAGGTGTAGTGAGAACACTGACCAGCGTGCCACTATAGAATATCTAACACCCAAAATGTCTATCGGCAGGTGAATGGCTAAACAAATTGTGGCATATTGTGTAACAGATATCACTAGGCAATAAAAGAGAGTGAACTACTGATTTGTGCGACAATATGGATGAATCTCAACAGTATTATGTTGAGTAAAAGTAACCAAACATAAAGCGTACATGCCGCATGACTCCACTTACATGGAGTTCTTGAGTAGGTGAAACCGAACTATAGCAATAGTGGATTAGTGGTAGCCTGGGGCTGGGGAGTGGGGGCTCGAGTGCTAAGAAGTATAAGGGGCATTTGGTGCAATAGAAATGTTCCATATCTGGGGACGCCTGGGTGGCTCAGTTGGTTAAGCGGCTGCCTTCAGCTCAGGTCATGATCTCAGCGTCCTGGGATCGAGTCCCACATCGGGCTTCTTGCTCGGCAGGGAGCCTGCTTCTCCCTCTGCCTGTGCTCGCTCTCGCTCCCTTTTTCTCTGACAAATAAATAAATTAAAAAAAAAAAAAAAGAAATGTTCCATATCTGGATAGTGGTATTGATTAGCTGATCACAGGGTCATACACATGTATCAAAACACATAGGACCGGCACACATAATACAGTTGCATTTTATTTTATGTAAATTATAGGTTAATAAAGTTAATCTAAGAAAGAAAGCAAAAATATCTTTTGTGCCACTTTTGGCACAGATGTTCTGGCAAAATTATATTGTATGAAAGCTCAGATATGTTTTTATGAAGTCCGATTTCCTTACATATTTTATGTTATTAGGGTAATAACATAAAATGTTAGACTCAGTAACAATGGGCTTAACAATGCTCCCAAATTAGAAACATTTATACATGTAAATCTGTTTGAATTGTTGATAAATTTTGAATATAGCACCTATTTTTATTCTCAAAGTAAAGTTTGTCATAGGCTTAAAAACATCCATGACTCTGGGAATGTAAATAAGTAGCCCACTCATGATATTTTTAAGGCATTTCTAGTCATTTTGCCTGCAGGAGATACAGACACACATTCCCCAGGTTTTTCATAGGTCTTAACTTTTAATGTTGTTTGTTGTCATTAGGGGAAGAACAGTGGTTCTCAAACTATCCATTTCTCTGGGTACCATTATATTTTTAATAGCAAGTTAAATGAGTACAGATAATTCCAAAACAAAAGAGATCCACAAATTAGGCACAGGATGAACCTTCTATTATGTATAAAATTATCAGCTCAATTTAAGTAAGCATGAGGTATAAAATGGGACACACCATAAAATAGAACAACCACCAAAATCCAGGCACTCACTCGTTATTTTTGTTTCAGATAGATTCCAGGGTCGTGAAATAAATGTAAAACTGGATGAGTGTAAACCTTTTCTCAACTAAGCCCAATAAAAAATGTAATTAGTTAAGTGTCTTGTATCCCTGGGGAGTGTGCCTGGGGAACTGAACGAGTTGTTTGGAAAGTTATAAAAGAAGTTGGAGACTCAGTTCCTTCTTGAGCCGTGGTTTAAAGATGAAGTTGAAAATAGAAGATGCTTGACATTTATAATTTAGCATTATGGCTGGCGCTGGAAATCAGAGTGTAAGTGAGGGTGCTGGTAAAGGCCATTTCCAGTGGGTGCTGGAAATCTGGCAGGCATGGTGAAAAGGACAGAGCTGGCCAAACAGCAGTAACAGTGGCTCCACACATTCCACCACCGCCTGGTTTCTTCCCAGAGCCTGAGATGCGGGCTGGGGTTGTGGGTCTGCTCCTCATTTCCCTGACTTCTTCCCTTTCTTCCCCAGCCCTGTTGCCATGACAGCTGGTATAATGGTGGCATTTCTAAGCTCCCTTAGAGCAAGTTGAGGTCTCTTGTTTACATTTGTCTCTCCAGTGACAAGAAAAATATCTGACCTGGAACAGCTGTGAAATACATAGATGTTTAACAACTCAATGGTGAGAGCTACAGATGAGCAAATGCTTCTGCTTCTGGATAATGATACACGAAATGATCACGGCCGTGCTGTAGCTCACACCATGGGAAATAGGCTGCACGCGCAGGTGGGCAATGGCAGAGATGAGGACCATGTGGGGAGCTGGGGAGCCTCAGCTGGACGTAAGACCGACTATAAGTAGAGCTGAAGGCGGGCAATAGATGGGATGATTTCTAAAATTCTAAAATTTTATTTATTTATTAAAAAAATTTTTTTACAGGATTGTTTTCAATTTATTCATTTGAGACAGGGAGAGCGTGAGTGCACCAGGAGGGGGGAGGGTCAGAGGGAGAGGGAGAAGCAGGCTTCCTGTTGAGCAGGGAGCCCAATGTGGGGATCCATCCCAGGATCCCGGAATCATGATCCGAGACAAAGGCAGCCGCTTAACCAACTTAGACATCCAGATGCCCCTTATTTTATTTTTTTAAAGATTATTTATTTGAGAGAGAGCGAGAGATCAAGAAAGAGAGAGTGAATGAGCAGGGCAAGGGAGTGGAAGGGTCAGAGAGAAAGAATCTCAAGCAAACTCCCCACTGAGTATGGAGCCTAGTGTGGGGCTCGATCTCATGACCCTGAGATCATGACCTGAGCTGAAATTAAGAGTCAGGCTTAACCAACTGAGCCACCCAGGTACCCCTAAAATTCTGAAATTTTAAACTTCTACCATAGAGAGAATAAATGATAATTAGACATATCTGTTCTGTTCTCTCACCATGTTCATACTTCACTTACAGAAGAGCTTTACTTAATTTTTTAGGGAAGCATAGGTTAGAGGATTTAAGTACTGGTCAAGCAGAGTATCCTGATGTCCACTTCTATGAAGTATATAAAATATTTTTGTTTCATGGTTTATCACCAAAATTTATAAGTAAAAGCCTACATTTAAACAATGTTAGTTATACTGACAAGCTAATGTGAGGAAAGGTAACTATAATTCTTTAGATTACGTTCAACTATGTCCATGTATTTAATAATGAGGTCATTGTCGAATGCACAGTATTGGGTAGAAAATTGGTGAGTTAAATCCCATCTATTCTGTAAATCTTTGTTCTCATAGAGCTTCCACGTAGCAGACTCTGGTCAGAGACCATGGTGGAAAGGTGTGGTTCGATATGTACACATACTGAGCGTGCAGACGTGCTCATCTGTTCTTGGCTCAATTTAAGTTGATCTGACATCAAGGAGATTCAAATCCATAGACTTGATATACCCATTTTGGTATGCATACATTTTCTTTAAATATAGAAATGGAGATTAGGTATATTTTCACTAGTGTTGTACCCAACTGATACCAGTAACTTATTTTGAAATTATGTGATGAGAACCACACAGTTATGGAAACATAGCTATGTTTTAAAATCGAACAGTTGCCTGCAAATTACAGACAGTGTTTAGGAAATAACTCACTGAAACTGAAGACGTCATATGCATAATTATATGGTACATTGTGCACCTACCAATTGACAATTCAGCCAACTAGTACATTATATCGGACACAAGCACTGCATTTAGAAGAGAGTAATGAAGCAGAAGCCTTGTAAAATATGGTATGCTTTCATTATTGTTTAAAGTGAAACAGCCTTTCTAACAGGCTCACCGAAATCACACAAAAAATACTCACTGAAATCAATACAAAAAAGTTTTTCCCTTTGAGCTAGTATGTTTAAGAATATTTTGTATTTGAAATTTTAATATTTCTTAAGAATCCAACTGTATAATAACCAATAGGATAGATCTTATGACTAATCACACGACTATTAAACAAACTTAGATAACTGATCCAGTGGCCTCAAAATGTTTTATTTCCTTCTGAAATAGCCTTTTGTCCAGTAGTCAGACCCTTTCTTCTCCATGTGTTCTGTTATGAATTCACTTTACTGACATCGACACATTCTTGTTCTGGCGAAATGACCAGCTTCTCTTAGAGGTGAATTGTAAGAAATCAAACTTGCCAATGTCCCCATCTTTCAGTTCTCTGGTTATTCTCATTTTCTTCTTTGCTATTTATTAAATGCCTTCAGCAATCTATCCTTTGTATGAAATTTCTCTTTCAGAATGAGGGCTTTGTACTTGAAATGTTAGAATATTTTTTTAGAATACATTTAATACAGTACACACACACACACACACACACACACACACACATTCTTTCTTGCTTGAATTCCAATGTCGGAATAACTAGAAATTGATTAAATATGTATGAATGTTAGAAAACTAAAAGAAGACGGTGCTAGGAAGATATATGTGTTAGAAGGAAGCGAACTAAAAAGCCCTACACTCAAAATAAACTTGGGATCTATTCTTAACTCACCTAAGTACTTTCACCCATTAAAAGTAGCCCAGTGGACTGCAGGTAGCAGAGAAAAGAGGAGCATCAGGTATTTGATGAACCTGGCTAGCTCATCTACGTTGGAGAGTCAGCCCTTTCAGAGCCTGGATAAATCAGAATCTTCAAAGAACAGAGGCAATAGCATTTTATAGGTGCTAGGATCAAAAGCTTTCTCCTCCAGGGAAAAATTGCTCTATTATTTTCCATTTCTAGCCTTGGGGCTAGAATTCAGATTGATTCTCCCATGAGCATCGTCTGGCCAGAGCCTTCTGCAAAAAGGATTTCACTCACCTGATTCCTTTATGTAACTTTGGGCCTCCAGTGGTGGCTTCAAATTTTAAGATCCCGGTCGAGCAATTGCAGAAGCATCCCTGGGATGTACTGTCTCTTAGAGTATTTTAGTTTTCAAATCCCTGTACATAGAGATTTATGGGTTGTTATGGAAATTTTTTTTAAATGAAAAGTGTGTGTGTATGTGTGTGTGTGAGAGAGAGAGAGAGAACGAGAGAGAGAGAGAAATATTGGTAAATAATTTTCTAGTTTGTTGAGATATGAAAAGATAAGTATTCACCATATATTTATTTATTTAAAAAGATTTTATTTATTTATTTGATAGACAGAGACCACAAGTAGGCAGAGAGGCAGGCAGAGAGGGTAAGGTAAGCAGGCTCCCTGCCAAGCAAAGACCCTGATGGGAGGCTTGATTCCAGGACCCTGGGATCATGACCTGAGCAGAAGGCAGAGGCTTTAACCCACTGAGCCACCCAGGTGCCCCCTAAGTACTCACCATTTAATTCTACACGTTTCTATGTCTCCTTTTACCTGGAGTCAATCAGCAAAATCATGATTGAATTGATTTGCTATTAGAACCATATATCTTTACTCAGGAGAGACAAAGTGCATTTGCTACCTATCACATACCTTTGTGATTGTGACTTCATATATGTCTTCTTATAATTAGCAAAATATGAACATAGTGATTGTCTCTTTGCTAAGGTCATGCCGTTAAATATAAGGTCATGCTCCTGTGTAAAAACTTGTAAGGGATTTTTTTTTCTCCTTCTCTCAATGACAAGCTATCAGACCCCAGAAAGGGAGTTTCTTCGTTTTAGAGTCTTCTGAACATACACTCCAGGGGATGATGAAATAGAGCTTTTTATTCGAGTGTTCAGAGGAGGGTCCTGCAATTAACACAATTTGAATTTATTTATAATGGGTGAGGAACTTAAAAAATGACCATTACTCATTTCAAGGTTTCAAAGTGGCAACATATTCTATAGCTCAGAAATGAAGGAATTTACTGGGTAAAAATGCTAGATGAGGTCAAAATATATCTGGTAGGTATGTAGGAAGATGCCATTAATTTAGTTTTTTTTTTCCCAAGCGGCAGGCTCTGTGCTATATCCTACAAGATAGCTATTGTGACTTCCATTTTACAGTGAAGGAAATAGTCCTGGAGGTCTCAAGTGATCTGTCCAGCAATCACTAGCTCATAAATGACAGAGAAGTGGGTTTCAGTTTTGGTTTGCATGATTCCAGACCTGTGCTTAGTAAGTGCTTTACTCCAACAGACCATTATAGTTTCAAAGTTTGGCAGTAGCTTGCTGATGCAGAAATATCCCCCCTCTCTGAAAAAAATGACTCAGTTCTGTTAGGATCAAAGCAAGAATAGTGCTCATGAATAATCTATGTGGTTATTTTCATGGGCTTTATAATAATTTTGGATTAACCACATTATAATTGCTTTAATTAATCAACTCCCTTGAGGAATGGGGAAATCAGCCTTTCAAGTAGGTTTCTTAGGAATTTATAAAATTTAAACCTAAAAAGAAGACCTTAAAGATTCTCTGACTAGATCCTCCCATTTTATAGATTCAAAGCTTTAGGGGTTTCTGTTTGGTCCTAACATACGCAGCACTTGCCTAACAGTCTGCTGCTGCGTGTTTGTCTATGTTGGAGGTGAAGAGGAGATCGTTACATTCATTAGGAGAAAAAAAAAATAAAACTGTGTTGCATCTGAGAGACTCCCATCAAAAGGAAATGAAAACAGAGTCTGTGAGGGAATTAACATGAGTCTGCTTCTCCATTTACATGGAGTCTGTCAAATCATGACTGAATTAGTTTTCTGTAAATTTCCTATGCATACTCACTAGGATCAGTATATTTTCAGTCTCTATCACACCTTTCTATATGTGAATTCAATTTCATTGTCTTTTTTAGATTTATTTATTTGAGAGAGAGAGAGAGAGAGAAAGTGAGCATGTATGAGTGGGAGGAGGGGCAGAGGGAGAAAGAGAATCTCAAGCAGACTCCCCACTGAGTGCAGAGCCTGACGAGGGGCTTGACCTCACAACCCTCAGATCATGACCTGAGCTGAAATCAAGAGTTGGAGGTCTTAACCAACTGATCCACCAGGCACCCCTAAATTTCATTGTCTTATTTTGGCTCACTAATTATGCAAGTTCTTGGAGTATAATAATCTTTTTCTAAAAAATCAAAACGTTCCTGGAATTATCATATGATAGTAGTGTTTTCAGCATTCACTAATTGAGGAAAGAGAACGTTTCAAAAAGTTATTCCTAATTTAATAAATCTTTTAAATAAATTTGTGTTTCATGAGTATCAAAAGCATCTCCAGGCATTTGAATAACAGAAGCACAGTAAGAGAAATCTTCAGTATGTAGACAATGTCTGATGTACAATGGATTCTTTTAGGTTCTTCATCATTCATTCATGCATCACATTAAATTTTCATTTAATGTGTATTGACACAGCATGTGCTAAATGCCAGACACTGTGTAAAGCAGCGGGTGTAGAGAGGGGGACAACCTAGTTGGTTTCTGGCTTCTTGGAGCACCAAGTATGGATTTGCAATGGAGCAAGTTTATAAGGTACAAGAACAGCCTGAGTCCTGGCACTTGGCCCTCATTTAGGGTTCAGAGAATGCTTCTTGAATCAGTGACCCAGCTGAGACCTGAAGGATTTCAGGTTTTACGGAAGTTGTAGGAGAATGGGTGCAGTGCTAAGGGAGCTATTGGCTACAGACCTCTCTCTCCTCCAGAGCCATTTAATCCCATTGTTCTCCATAGAATAGAGGGAATCATTGAAACCAGGTTAAATAGTTTAGCTAGGCCCCGGTGAGGGCAAAGGGTTATCAGTGTATAGAATTTATACCTCAGAAATTCTTAAAATGGGTTGCCCAGCATAGATGCACCCAGTCTATGTGTCCAAAACCCAAGGAATGTGCTTTCTCTAAATGGAAAAGGTCTTGCTGAGTCCCTCCCATGGGTAAAAGCTAGCCTTTGCTCCAAAATCTGGTAGAACTCTCATGCAGTCATTTATTTAATCAACAAATATTTGATAAGTACCTTCTACGTGCTAAGAAGTCTTCTAGGCACTGAGGATATGTAAAAATCCTTGTGCTCAAGATTTACATTCTAGTGGGTAGGAAGAAAGAGATAAATATGAAACATATAAACTGGTGCTAAGTGTCATGAAGACAAGGTATATTAAGCAGAGGAAAGGTTGAGGGAGTCGTGGGAAGGGATGCTGTTGGGTATAAAGTGGGCCAGTGAGGTGTCTCTGACCAAATGGCATTTTCCCCGATGCCTGGAGTGAGCAAGAAAGTTCCATTGCTACATTGTGGGGAGTCCACATTTCCCACATCCTATTAAGTCAGAGAGAATAATACGACCTCCTGTTTCTATTCTAAGGCCTACTCTCTAAGGTCACATTTTCTTCCCGTGATTTGTTGCTTCCCAGGATGACCAACACTGTTAATATTTATTGCATTCAAGAGAAATCTGAAGGGAGGAACTAGTTTGTGAAGGTCTTTTGACCTTATCTAGCTTCTAACAAATCTCTCGGCCCGATACACCAGTTGCAAGTGTTTGCTGACACCTATAATAAATTCTTATAACCTTTGCTACTTTAAGGACAATTTTTTGACCTCACAGTGTGGTTTTATTTTATTTTTTTCAACGTTATGGTCCCCTAAGAAAAACATGGAGCAAATAGAACAGACAAGTTAGTCATTAGGGTCTGCTCAACAATGAAATTTCTCTCACTGTGTGTATTGTTTTTCTCTGCCTCCTTGAACTTAGCCTTGGTCACGTGACTTCTTTTGGATAATAAAATGTGAACAGAATGACTGATGTTTGCCGCTGCCGTGAAGAAGTTTAAGGGCCATTTATAATTCACCATATTTTTTTCCTGCCTCTGAGATCACAGAAAACACATGTTGAGAAAGAATCTTCTCTTAGCTGGGTTCCTGAGTGCTAACACTGAGCAGAGTTCCTTGGCTTATAGATGATAGAGTGGGCAAGAAATAAACTTTGCTGTTTTAAAGCCATGGAAATTTTAGTGTTTTCGTTTGCATCCTTCGACTTAGCTCCTGGCGGATTCGGCAGGGGAGGGAATATTCTGGTTCTGTGCACAAGGCTTGAGTGCACCAGGCTTACCTGACTGTAAGCATTTACCTGTAAGATTGCAGCTGAGATCGGAACAATATTTTCCATGAAAGGAGGAGCGACGGAAGTATGTCTGGGAAAGAACTGGAGGCCTAGGCCAGGAGTAACCAGATCTTACATCAAGCTAATGAGAATGAATTGATACCAGTGGTTTTTACGGCAAAGATGGGGAAAAAATGGGGTGACTATTAGGATGCCAGTAAGGTCCCTTAAGAAACACTAGGCACATGGCAGAAAGTTTCTATGTTATCTGATACAGCCTGCTAGGGTTAGGGTGGCAACTGATACCGCTGCTGGGCAATGGACAAGTCCATTCTTCTCTAACGCACCCCATACCCCAATACGGGATACTTCGCTGAATATTTTACATTTGCTCTACCGGAAGCACTCTGTGTCCTTGTCTGTGCTACTTTCTGCACAGGGAATCTGACCTGTGTGGGTTGCCTTGATATCTGGCATCTGATGAGCTCTGGGCAGTGGGAGGTGCCATCGGATGGTCAGTAACGACAGGAGAAGCTACAGCTGTACTTGGTCTGCTGTCTCTAAATCATTGGCAAGTTGTTGTGGGTTGGTTGTAACCTTCTACCCAAAGCCACAGCCCCTGAATGTTGGTCCCCTCCAGATGGCCATTTTCTTGGGGTGCTGGTAACTGCTCCTTTTTGTCGTGCATCTGGCTGAAGTGTCATAGTAACACCGTGCTGCTGCTGGCCTGGACACTGCACCATTTCTCGTTGGTTTCCTAAGCCTTGCCCACACTTGGGTAAATGATCGCTTTAACGAACTGTCCTTAATTACTCCATTTGATTGTGCCCTGTGTTCCCTACTAGGGGACTGACTGGTAGAGGCACCTGTTTTTGGATTCTCTTCTACTGCTTTCTTTTCCTCTACCTTCCCTAGTGCAGTCATCATAGTCCTTGTCTTCATGCTTGAGAGACTCAGGATTACCCTAAGTCAGAGTCATCATTTATTCTATGGACTTTCGTGGTCTTCATGCACAAAGAGCTCCCCGTGTTCTACCAGGATATCAGAATTTTCGAGGTGGGAATGCCTATTAGCCCCTTACTGGCATCCTTGCTGTTTTTTAAATTGCCATTTATAGTTTTAAAGGCCTAAATAAAAAGTAGTCATTGTAGAAAAAATGTCTAATTTTTCTACAGATGATCATAGCTAGTTATTGCCAACATTTGTGGGTAGCGCTTGTTATATATTGGGTCCTATTTTAGGTGTTGTACATATATTAACTAAAAAAATCTGAAACACTGTGTACAGAGGCACAAGGAATTTTGTTGTATGTCTTTTGATTTTACTTACGCAGTATCATAGTTATTTTTAACAAAAATGAGATCCCATTACATACATGATTTTGTAATTTGTTTTCACCTAAAATTTGTGTGAACGTTTCTACAGGCTAATAAGATCTACATCATCACTTTTAATAGAAATAAAACCTGGCATTATCTATTGTTTTTATACATCCTGCTCTTGTTGGGTATATTATTTCCAGCTTTTTGCTGTTATGAGCAAAGTGGTGATAACCATCCTTGTATGTAAATCTTTGTCACATTTCTTATTATTTCCTTTTTTTTTTAAAGATTTTATTTATTTATTTATTTGACAGACAGAGATCACAAAGAGGCAGAGAGGCAGGCAGAGAGAGAGGGGGAAGCAGGCTCCCTGCTGAGCAGAGAGCCCGATGCGGGGCTTGATCCCAGGACCCTGAGATCATGACCTGAGCCGAAGGCAGAGGCTTAATGCACTGAGCCACCCAGGTGCCCTTTTCTTATTACTTCTTAAGGATAAATTGCAATGCCTGGAATTATTGAGTGAAAGGGTATGAACATTCTAAGACTTATAAGTGTTGCTAAAGAACTCTCCTGAGAGCCACATCAATTTCTACTTGTATCAGTAGTGTAATAGTGTTTCTGTATACCCTATGCAAAGTGGCTATTTTTGATGTTGCTCTTTTTTTTTCAAATTTTTAAAAAAGATTTTATTTATTTATTTGACAGACAGAAATCACAAGTAGGCAGAGAGAGAGGAGGAAGCAGGCTCCCCGTGGAGCAGAGAGCCCGATGCGGGGCTCGATCCCAGGACCCTGGGATCATGACCCGAGCCGAAGGCAGAGGCTTAACCCACTGAGCCACCCAGGCGCTCCGGTGTTGCTCTTTTTTAATATACTCATATGAAAAGTATCTTGCAGCATTTCTTCAATTGCTAGTGAGACTGAGAACATTTAAGAATGTTAGTGTTATTTATATGTTAGCTCTTATTTCGTGAAATGTCTCAATTTCCTTTACCTATCTTTCTGCGAGGATGTTTGTCTTCTTATTGAATTTTAATGTATTTTTAATCAAAGGTACATATGCACATAGTTTAAGGAGTCATTAAATGAATAGATGAATAGTTTGTTGAAGACCTTAGTCTCCATTCTTCCCGTCCTTCCACTTCCTCTTCCTCAGAGGCAACCACTTTCAATACTTAGAGCTGATTTTTCTGGCATTTATTTCCACATCTCTAAAACATACTAGCCAATTGATTTTTCGCTATGGAATACGAAGATGCAGCTCTTTTCCCCCATTATTTCCGCAGCACACATCTGCTCATCTCTCCATTCTCATACTGTATTTATACCATCATTTGGTTAAATCAGTATTCACTGTTTGTGTTATTATGATTATGCATTTGGTGTCAAACTATGATTAATTTCCTTTCTTGCACAATTTTTTATTTCTCCTGGTTGACATTTTTTTTCCAAACTTGCCTTTATTCCTGATTTCCTTAATTATCTATGTCTTTATCAGTAACTCAACTTCAAATTGTTTTCCAGGTTTCCAATCTCATTCACATATGGTATTCTATCAAATTCATCTTCCTTTTTTTTTTTTTTAAACAGAGAGTTGTAACCACCTCCAGTGTGGACTGGTAGGTAGCCTTTATGCCTAGAGTGCAGATGGTATCCTAGGATCTCATTTTATTCTTACCTATGTGATTTCTTTTCCCTTTGGTGTTGCCTTTCCAATACCTGTACCTCAACTATTTCTCTTTTTAAATTTACTATCTCTTTTCTAATGAATTACATCCTTGGTACTTTCCAGGGTGCATAAAGTTAAAATTTTAGATTTTACAACTTTGAGAATGTTTTTATTTCTGCCTACACCCTTGACTGGGTTTTTTGCTAGATAGTGAATTCTAGGTTGGAAATAACTTCTCCTCTAGAATTTTGAAACATTGCTTCCAGTTACTTATCTGAAACTATTTTCCCTCCTGATCATTTGACTGTGGTCTGTTTTTTTTTTTTTTCACCCTTACCTGGACATTTGGAGGATTTCTTCTTTGTTTCCAGTGTTAAAACTTTGCAATGATATGCATTGGTGGAAATCTATTTTCATGTAGTGCTGAGAACTTGATGGGTCCTTCTGATTTGGACATACCGTCTTTGGTTCTCAGCACTTCTTGAACACTTTCTTTAGCTTTTTTTTTTTTTTCTTTTTCTGTTCTTTGCTTTTGATTCTCCTGTAATTTGATTCTCGGACTCTCTGTACTTCATCATTTTTGTATTTGTTTTTTATGTTTCCCATTTTCTATTCCTATGTCTTTTTCTTTTTTATGAAAATCTCTTCTGGTTGATTTCTTTAAATTTATCTTCCTATTCTTCTAATAAATTTTTTAAGAAAATCTGTTATTATGTTTGAAATTTAAAGATCTCTCTCTTGTTCTCTAAATTTTCTTTCTTTTTTTTTTCAAAGATTTTACTTATTTATTTGATAGAGAGCAAGAAAGAGAGCAAGAAAGAGAGAGAGAGAGAGCACAAGCAGGAGGAGCAGTGGGCAGAGAGAGAGGGAGAAGCAGACTCCCTGCTGAGCAGGGACCATGATGTGGGGCTCGATCCCAGCACAATCCCAGGACCTCGAGATCATGACCTGAGCTGGAGGCAGATGCTTAACTGACTGAGCCACCTAGGAGCCCCTTCCTGAATTTGTTTATGTTGATAGCATCCTATTCTCATTTATGGCCCTGGTGATTGGTTATCAGAGTAATACGGTTACTGGTTATTGCCAGAGAGACTTGGGTTTTCTTTGGGTGTTTGGATCCCCCAGAGACTTTGTAGACTTCTAGTCTAGCCACTTCCAGTAGATTTCAGTGCGAGAAGCTAGAGTAAATTTGTTTAAGTTTGAGACTTGAGAATTTTGGGCTTTTAGCTTCTGTGTTTTGGACCACCTCATTAGCCTAATGGTTGCTGATTTGTAACAATTTGAAATAATATTTTCTTGGGTGGAATGACCACCTTTACTGTAGGCTTACTCCCCCCGCCTCTCCACCTTTTCCTGCTGGAGAACTTTTAATGGAATGTGCTTAGTAAGCCCAGGGTCACCAACCTCATTTTCTGTCAAGGCTGCACTTCACAACTTGTAAGAGTTTCATTATGGGGTACAGAAGCAATTGGCCTTTTCACCCTGCAAGAATCCTAACTGGGACCTCTTAGTCAATCTAGATTGTTTGGCGACGGAAGAGTGTATCTCAGTAATGCTGTATTACTTTCCATTTCTGTGAGCTGAATGGCTTGCTCTAGCCTGAGTTTGCCCTTTTGTTGTTGTTGTGGGACTTGGCTGAAAATTGCAGGGACTAACCATCATGGTCTGAAATGTCCCTGCCATTTTTAAACTACATCCTGTATTGAAATCTAGGGCTGTGTTCCAAAATTGGTCAAGATACTGTTTGGCCCCATGTTCTACCCCCACATAACAGCATCCTCTACACTGTAGCCTGGAATACCTGGGTTTCTAGTATCCTTTAATACCCCCTCTCAGGCACTTCTCTATGTTAGGGTCTGTTACTTGCCATACCTTACTTTTGAACACCAACTTCTGTCAGTATCAGTTATTAATTCATTCAGCTGTTGAGTAGCAGAGAACCAAACTAATACTGGCTTAAACAGGTACAGGTTTTGTTTGTTTTTGGTGTCTGGAAATACGTAGTCCAAGGGCTGATGCAGCTGCTCAGAGATACTCTCAGTAATCCGGGATCTGTCCGTCTTCATGATTTGCCATTCCTTTTTTTTTTTTTTTTAAAGATTTTATTTATTTATTTGAGAGAGAGAGAGGTCAGTCACAAGTAGGCAGAGAGGCAGGCAGAGAGAGAGGAGGAAGCAGGCTCCCCGCTGAGCAGAGAGCCTGATGCGGGCCTCGATCCCAGGACCCTGAGATCATGACTTGAGCCGAAGGCAGAGGCTTAACCCACTGAGCCACCCAGGCGCCCCATGATTTGCCATTCTTAACAGGTGCTTTTCACTTACATGGTGATAAGATGGCTCTGGGTTTTTTTTTTTTACTTTTAAGGGAGAAAGAGAAAGACAAGTGTACATACCATCTGCTTCTTTCCCTTTGAGAAAACTTTTCTGAAAGCCCTACCCAGCAACTTCTGCTTCTTGCTTACTGACTTGTCAGATGATCACCAGAGCCTGGTGCCTGGGTGGGATAGAAGTTGGGTTAGTCACCCAGCTGTGTCAGCATGGACACTGTGCCTGAGGTACTGGGACATTTGTCCCGACCCTCAGCTTATCTATGTTGACCTTTTATTTCAGCTCTCTTGGAAGTGATCTCTCTCCTGATCAAGACCCAGTCTGATTCTCCATAGATTAGTGGGCTTTTCAGACCTTTAGTTCACTCGTGCAGAGCTGCCTGGCTCTCTCCCTACTGTGGGTGTGCTGCTACTCCCTCTTGTCCTGAATCAGTCTCATTTTCTCTCTACCCATCTCTTCCTTCTCTGCTTTGTTCAGTCAGACCCTATTTATAGGGAATTTCTTATTCAGTGCTTTAAACTACAGTGCATTCATTTAAATGAACCCTGGAGATTTTACGGCTTGGTGAAGCTTTCTAACCTACAGCAAAATATTCAATGTAAATTTTAAGTGCATTTAAAAATGTTTCAGAGCATGGAAGTAGATCTATATTTAATTTCTGGATCTATGAGAGGGAACATGGAGAATAAGAAAATCTCTTGCCAATTTTACCTAATCATATATACATTTGGCTTTCATGAGAACGTGACCTTCTCTATTTTCACATTATTATTGCCATTTTCATGTAGATCCTTTCTTATCTTCTAAATTCTGCATCTATTGAAGCTCAGAGTCAACTGGACACAGAATTCAGAACTTCTCCAATTTTCTCTCAGTTATAAGAAATGCACAAATAAGCAAAGTAGATTTTACTGAAGGAGGAAAGAAGGAGAGGATTTATGTCTCACACCCCACAGAACACAATTTAAAATCCATTTTAAACAAGGCCCTTTCTTAGTAGTTCTGCCCATAGGAGTGACTCTTTGGCCATTTTCAAGTCAGTGCTGTGCTTCGCTGTTGCTGGAATCTGCCTTCTGCCATCCTCCGGCTGGCACCTTTTCCCTCTTCTAGAGAGTGATTCAGTTTTGGCCTGACTCCCACATGTCAACTTGTAGACCCAGGGTCAGAAAGGTGCTTATTAAAACAAAGCTTTGTACTCTCTCAGATGGCTTAGCAAGTTGTTTGTGGGAAAAATGAAAGTTTTCTGTTACAATATACTTCCATAGTTCTCAGACTAGGCAGCAATCAAGAGAACTAAATATAAATATATTTTGTGGAATTGATTATTTCACAATTGGACTGTTGTATTTTTGAGAGAAAACCTTATCTGTTGACCATTGTGGCTAGACAGTTTTTGCAGGCCATTATTTTTTTCAGATGGACCATAGTGGTAGGGGAGAAAGATGATACTTAAAAGGTAGCTCTCTGTTTCTCTTAAGATAACTTACTATTTTTTATTTAAATATAGTTGATACAAAAACAAAGTTACATTAGTTGGAAGTGTACAACACAGTGATTCAATATCTCTATACATTGTGCCATGCTCATCACAAGCGTAGCTACCGTCATCATACAATGCTAGTATAATATCATTGACTATATTCTGTATGCTGTACCTTTTATTTCTGTGATTTATGCATTTCTTAAGTGGAAGCCTGTGTCTGCCACTCCCTTCATGCATTTTGCCCATCTGCTCCCCCTGCACCTTAACAACCATCAGTTTGTTTTACGTATTTATAGGCCCGAGTCTGATTTTTGTTTGTGTAATCATTTCTTTTGGTTTTTAGATTCCACATATGAGTTACATCATATGGTATATGTGTTTTTCAGTTTGACTTATTTCATTTAGTAGAATACTCTTTAGGTTTATCCATGTTGCTGCAAGGAGATCTCATCCTTTTTTATGGCTGCGTAATATTCCTGTGTGTGCCCGCGCACATGCACACCACTTCTTCATCCATTTGTGTATCAACAGACACTTAGGTTGCTTCCATTATCTTCACTATTGTAAGTATAATGGTATAACAAAAATAAGGATGCACATATCTTTCCAAATTAGTATTCTCATTTTTTAAAGGTAAATATCTAGTAGTGTGATTATTGGATCATACAGTTAATTCTTTCCTTAATTTTTTCAAGACCTCCAAAGTGTTTTCTACAGTGACTATACCAATTTACTTTCCAACCAACAGTGCATGAGGCTTTCCTTTCCTCCACATCCTTGCCAGCAATTGGTGTTTCTTGGGTTTTTGATTTTAGCCATTCTGACATGTGTGAGGTCATATTTCATCATAGTTTTGATTTGCATTTTCCTGATGATGAATGAGGGTGAGCATGTTTTCATGTGTCAGTAGGCTGTCTGTATGTCCTCTTTAGAAAAATGTGTATTCAGGTCCTCTGCCCATTTTTTGATTGGATTGTTTTTTGGTGTGGAGTTATGTGAGTTCTTTATATATTTTGATATTAACCCCTTATCAGCTGTATCATTTGAAAATATCTTTTCCCATTCACTAGGATGCCTTTTTGTTTTGTTGATGGTTTCCTTTGCCTTGTAAAACCTTTTTATTTTGCTATAGTCTCAGTAGTTTATTTTTGATTTTGTTTCTCTTGCATTTGGGGACATAGCTAGAAAAGTGTTGCTACAGCTGATGTCAGAGCTGTGTTTGCTTCTAGGATTTTATGGTCTTATGTCTTTAATTCATTCATTCATTCATTCATTTAATTCATTCATTCAACAACAAAAAATGTATTCCTGGGTATTTTATATTTTTTGTTGTTGTAATTGTAAGTGGAATTGTTTTCTTAATTTCTCTTTCTGCTACTTTGTTATTAGTATATAGAAATGCTATTGATTTCTGGGTATTAATTTTGTATTCTTCAACTTTATTGAATTTGTTTATTAGTTCAAATAGTTGTTTTTGGTGGGATTTTTAGGGTTTACTATATAGAGTATTATGTCATCTGCAAATAGTGAGTTTTACTTCTTCCTTACCAATGTGAATGCCTTTTATTTTTAATTAATTAATTAGTTAATTAATTAATTAATTTTTTTTACTTTCCTGATTACTATGGCTAGCTAGGACTGTAGTACTATGTTGAATAAAGTGGTGAGAATGGATATCCTTCTTTCCTTCCTGGTCTTACAGGAAAAGTCCTTAGTTTTCACCTTTGAGCATGATGTTAGCTGTGGTTTTGTCATATTTGGCCTTTATTATGATAAGGTATGTTCCCTCTAAATACACTTTGTTGAGAGTTTTTATGATGAAGAAATGCTGAATTTTGTCAGATGCTTTTTCTGCATCTGTCGAGATGATCATGTGATTTTTATTCTTCATTTTCTGGATTTGTGAATATTGAACCATCCTTTCATTCCTGGAATAAAGCCCACTCAATCATGGCAGATAGTCCTTTGAATGTATTGTTGATTGAAGTTTGCTTATATTTTTTTGAGGATTTTTGCATCTATATTCATCAGAATTATTGGTCTATAACTTTTTTGTGGTGTTTTTGTTTGATTTTGGTATCAAGGTAATTATAGCCTCATAGAATATGTTTGGAAGCTTTCGTTCCTCCTGTATTTTTAAATATAGTTTAAGGAGAAAAGGTATAACTCTTTTTAAAATGTTTGGTAAATTTCACCTGTCAATCTGGTTCTGGACTTTATTTCATGATAGTTTTTTGACTACTGATTGAATTTTGTCACTTGGAACTGGTCTCTTTGTATTCTTTTTTCTTTTTAATTAATAATTAAAGTTTTAATTTAAATTCTAGTTAGTTAACATACAGTATAATGTTGATTTCAGGAATAGAATTTAGTGATTCATCACTTACATATAACACCCTGGATTCTCTGTTTCCTCCTGATTCAGTTTTTGAAGATTGTGTGTTTCTAGCAATTTATCCATTTACTAGTTGTTCAATTTCTTGGCATACAATTTTTGGTAGTATTCTCTTATAATTCCTCATATTTGTGGTGTCAGTTGTTATTTCTTTCTTATTTCTGATTTTATTTATTTGGGTCCTTTCTTTTTTTATCTTGGTGAGTCTGGCTAAGGATGTATTACTTTTGTTTGTCTTTTCAAAGAGCCAGCTCTTGGTTTCATTGATTTTTTTCCTCCATTGTTTTTTAGTCTCTATGTCATTTATTATTGCTCTGGTCATTATTATCTCCTTGCTTCTACACACCTTGAACTCAATTTTTTTTTCCCCTCTAGTTCTGTTAGGTGTAAGTTTACTTTGGTTATTTGAGCTTTATTTTGTTGTTTTTTGAGGAGGACCTGTAAAACTATGTATTTTCCTCTTAGAACTGTTTTCATTGCATCCCAAAGATTTGGAGCACTATTTCCATTTTCATTTGTCTCCATGTATTTTTTTACTTCTTTGTTGACTCATTGGCTGTTTTGTAGCATGTTGCTTAGCCTCCATATGTTAATGTTTTTTTTTTTAATTTGTTTTCTTGTGATTGATGTCTAGTTTTATATCATGTTGTAAGAAAGGATGCGTGGTATGATTTCAGTCTTGTTAAATTTATTGATACTTGTTTTGTGACCTAACATGCAATCTGATCTGGAGAATGTATCCTTGAAAAGAATGTATATTCAGTTGTTTATGGATGGAATGGCCTGCATGTATCTGTTATGTCCATCTTGTCTAAAGTGTCTTTTAAGGACACTGTTTCCTTATTGTTTTTCTTCCTGGATGATCTATCCATTGATATAGTGGGGTGTTAAAGTTCCCTCCTATTATTGTACTACTGTCAGTTTCTCTCTTTATGTTTGCTAGTATTTGCTTTATGTATTTAGGTGCTCCAGTGTTGGGTGCATTGATATTTACAACTGTTATATCTTGTGAAGTGATCTCTTTATCATTATGCAGTACCCTTTGTCTTTGTTTTAAAGTCTGTTTTGTCTGATATAAGTATTGCCATCCTGGCCTTTTTTTTTTTTGCTCCCATCTGTAAGGCAAATGTTTTCCATTTCTTCACTTTCAGTCTATGTGTCTTCAGGTTTGAAGTGAGTCTTCTGTAGGCAGCATATGGAGGGGCGTTTTTTTTTTTTAAATTTTTTTAAAATTTCTTTTCAGCATAACAGAGTTCATAGTTTTACACCACACCCAGTGCTC
>PISX010020804.1:0-35015 GCA_004024625.1 Mellivora capensis | reverse complement strand
AGTATTATGCCTCCATCAGAAAGGATGAATACCCGACTTTTGTAGCAACATGGACGGGACTGGAAGAGATTATGCTGAGTGAAATAAGTCAAGCAGAGAGAGTCAATTATCATACGGTTTCACTTATTTGCGGAGCATAACAAATAACACGGAGGACATGGGGAGATGGAGAGGAGAAGGGAGTTGAGGGAAACTGGGGGGGAGATGAACCATGAGAGACTATGGACTCTGAAAAATAACCTGAGGGTTTTGAAGGGGCAGGGGGTGGGATGTTGGGGGATCCAGGTGGTGGGTATTATGGAGGGCACACATTGCATGGAGCACTGGGTGTGGTGTAAAACTATGAATTCTGTTACGCTGAAAAGAAATAAAAAAAATTAAAAAAAATTAAAAGTTGAAATCAAATTCCCTCTCCTTGGCAGGCTTTGTGACTTTGACCAAAAGAATATGGCCAAAGTGATGGCATGAGACTCCAAGTTTAGGTAAGAGAAGGCCACTAATAAAATAGTATCAGTCTGCCAAATCTTTGCTATATTTTTAAATAATGTTAATTCAAGAGTGAATTTAAAATATTAACATGAGTGGTCAGATCACCAATGTTCTTAAAATTTACATATAGGCTTGACACCACTGTTTCTACACAAAATGAATGAGTCCTGGTCTTTGAGCCATTGGTAGCACTATAGGCTGTGGCCATGAGCTTGCTGGTGCAAGATTTAGAACAAACCATGAATAGTATTGCAGAGAGTTCTGGGAGTGCCTGCATGGCCAAGTCAGTTAAATGCCCAACTCTTGATTTTAGCTCAGGTTATGATCTCAGGGCTGTGAGATCAAGCCCCAGGTCAGGCTCCATGTTCAGCATGGAGTTAGCTTCTCCCTCTTTTCCTCCCCCTCTCACTCCTGCTCTTAATTAATTAATTAATAATAAATAAATAAATAAATAAATAAATATTTTTAAAAAATTTGCAGAGTTCTGACAATACTGGAGTAGTCATTTTCAAACTGCTGAGAGTATACTTTTAGACCCCAAATTTACTTAGTTCCCTAAATTTTGTAGTAGAGAGCAAATGAAAGAAGGTAGGAATCCAAACTGGGCTCAATCTTCATTGTGGCATCACTTTCCCATCAAATTTACTGAAGTGCTGCAGAACTGACACTTGTCAAATGAATATCTCAACCCCGGTTTCATAAGGTGCTCTTGAAACCTAAAGAAACATCTGTTATATTTTTCAATACCTGCCCTCAATAGAGTTTGAGTATCTAAATAAACCAGAATTTTCTGATAGTTTATAATCTTGGTTACAGTCTTCTTTAGCTGAGAGAGATGTTTTACAACCTAAAGCTATATTGTTTTTCAGGATTGTTTTTGCATTGCCATAATCATGGAGTTATAACAATCCTGGCCCTATCTTAGTGCCATTAATTAATTAATAGCACCTTAATAAATTTTATTTAATAACTGATTTCAAGCATGACCATTTTTATAGAATTCTCACTTACATGTGTGATCTAGAATCTTGTCCCAGTGAAATTTTCCTTCTAAAGAACCCACACATAGGAGAAAAGTCAATCAGTAGCCCATGGATTTTCTTCTAATAGTCTCTCATTTGATTCAGAATAAAAGCAAAATCTTTTAAATAGCTTGATAAATAACATAGCCCATAGCTACTTTTCAAACTTCATCTTTTGGCATTAAGGACAGCAAGGATTGCATGGAGCACTGTGTATTATACACAAATAATGAATCATGGAACACTACATCAAAAACTAATGATATGCTGTATGGTGACTAATTTTACACAATAAAAAATAAAAATAAAAACCCTCTTTTGAAAGAATATATGTAAACTGATGATTAGTCTGCTTTTGTAGTTTGGATCATGAATTTTAAAAAGTGAATGCTCATCACTAAGAAAAAAAATAACTGAATAATCATATTGTACAATCTTCTCCATGTAATATTTTAAAATATATAAATGAATAAATTTAAATTGTAGAAATGAATTAGAACTATAACTGAAGATATTTATAATATATTTTTGTATGTTGAAAGCATAATCTGGAAGAATATAGAAGATCAGTCCTTGGGCCCCTGGGTGGCTCAGTCAATTAAGCATCTGCCTTTGGCTCAGGTTGTGATTTCAGGGTCCTGGGATCGAGTGCCACATTGAGCTCCCTGCTCAGTGGGGAGTCTGCTTCTCTGTCTCCCTCTTCCCCTCTCCTCCTGCTTGTGCTCTTTCTCTTCATCTCTCTCTCATATAAATAAATAGAATATTAAAAACAAGATTAATCCCATCACTATAGACAAAATATTAATAAAACTCCATTTATATAATGTATGTAAGTCTACACATACAAACACATACTTAACATTTATGTATGAATGAATGATTAAAATATGTTAATGATGATAGTACTGCATAATTCTCAGAAGAGGAAATTCCAACCGAAATCTCTTTTTTCTGGTTGTATTTAAGTTATCTAGAATAAGTATTATTACATATGCAATCATAAAATAATAAAATTATTTTATTATTTATGACATTTGATACTTGCTTCAGGTGGTAGTAAAGTAACAAGAACTAGATTTATCTTTCTACATGAATAAACTCCAGTATCCCTCAATAAAAAAACAAGTAAACAACCAAACAAAAACAAGGAAAACTTATGAAACAATGTTTTTTAACACACTGGACTTGAGGCAATGGAAAATAGTAACTCTGAGAGATAAGAAAAAATGCAAAGATCTACAATTTACACAGCTTATTGATTTGGCAGAGTTTCCAAGGTACAGTACAGAAAGGAGGGCTCAGGTAGAGCACAGTGGAGTCTCTGACTTGAGGAAATGAAGCTTAGAGTCTGGGAAGCCCAAGATAGCAAGGATTCCCTGGACAGAATATTGGAGAGGGCATAGCTGCTAAGACAGTACTTGAGATTTAAAGATGATCCTCCTAGAATATTCAGCACAGTACTGATCAGTTTATACCTATGAAGAAACTATCAAGACTGGTAAAATAACCAATCAAAAGAATAGAAAAGATGGCAACCAGGAGTCACACATAATCAAGAGCATTAGACAATAGTCATTCTCATAAGCAAGAATAGAAAATGTACTTTTATGAAATGAGGGTTTATATGGCCCCCAAATCCATATGTTGTAGCTTTAACTCTCAATGTATTGATATTTGGAGATGTGTCCTTTGGGAAATAATAAGGATTAGATAAAGTTATGAGGGCAAGGCCCTGGTCTAATGGGATTAGTGCCCTCATAAGAGACACCAGAGAACTTTCCCTCTTTCTCTATTTGCCATGTAAAGACATAACAATACAGTGGCCACCACAAGAAAGAAAGAAATTGCTCACCAATTGCCTGACCATGCTAACATCCTGATTTTGGACTACCAGCCTTCAAAGCTGTGAGAAAATACATTTCTATTGTTTAAGCATCTAACTATAGTATCTTGTTATGGTAGCAGACTAAGATGTCCCCTAATAATGAAGTTGTAGAATATCCATAAAGGCCTTTCCTCTGAAGTCAGAAATAATTAGTCTTTTTTTTTTGAGGTTATAATTTTTATAATTTTTATTTTTTTTAATTTCATTTCTTTTCAGCATAACAGAATTCATAGTTTTACAACACACCCAGTGCTCCATGCAATGTGTGCCCTCCATAATACCCACCACCTGGCTCCCCCAACCTCCCACTCCCTGCCCCTTCAAAACCCTCAGGTGGTTTTTCAGAGTCCATAGTCTCTCATGGTTCATCCCCCCCCGCCAATTTCCCTCGACTCCCTTCTCCTCTCCATCTCCCCATGTCCTCCGTGTTATTTGTTATGCTCCACAAATAAGTGACAGTGTGGATTCCTCAAGAAGTTAAAAATAGAGCTTCCTTATGACCCTGCAATTGCATTACTGGGTATTTACCCCAAAGATACAGATGTGGTGAAAAGAAGGGCCATCTGTACCCCAATGTTTATAGCAGCAATGGCCACAGTCACCAAACTGTGGAAAGAACCAAGATGCCCTTCAACGGACGAATGGATAAGGAAGATGTGGTCCATATACACTATGGAGTATTATGCCTCCATCAGAAAGGATGAATACCTAACTTTTGTAGCAACATGGACGGGACTGGAAGAGATTATGCTGAGTGAAATAAATCAAGCAGAGAGAGTCAATTATCATATGGTTTCACTTATTTGCGGAGAAATAATTAGTCTTAAAACATTTTGTGTTAGGGGCGCCTGGGTGGCTCAATGGGTTAAAGCCTCTGCCTTCAGCTCAGATCATGATCCCAGGGTCCTGGGATGGAGCCCCGCATCAGGATCTCTGCTCAGCAGGGAGCCTGCTTCCCCTTCTCTTCCCACTTGTGATCTCTCTCTCTCTGTCAAATGAATAAATAAATAATCTTTAAAACAAAAACAAAAACATTCTGTGTTAAAAAAATCTTAAAAGCTAGACACGACCACATGTACTGAGCACCTTCATTGTGTACCAGCAGGATCTTAAGAATATTTAGAGAAATAGAAAAATATCCAGCAGCCTACAAAGTAAAATTCACAATGCATGGTACCACATTTGTGATTATCAAGATTGCAAAAAGGCAGGGATATACAACCTGTAATAAAGAGATAAATCAATCAAAATCAATCAATCAATCAATCAATCATTTATCAGGATAGATCATAATCTGGAACATAAAAATGTCTCAAAAATTAAAAGATTTTAAGTCATAGAAAATATGTTCTCTGACCACAATTAAATTAAATTACAAGTCATTAATAGAAATATCAACTATTTGGAAAATTTATATACTTATAAATAAGCTGTAGAACAAAGACAAATTTAAACAGAAACTTGAATTGAATGGTCAATATATATAAATTTGTGGGATGCCACTAAAACAATATATGGGATAATTACATAGCTTTAAATATGTATAGTAAAAAAGAGGAAAGGAAACTAATAATCAAGAAATTAAAAAAAAAGAACAAGTCAAACCCAAAGTAGTCAAAAGAAAGGAACTAATAAAGACTAAAGCAGAAATCAATTGAAAAAAGAATAGTGAAAATCAATGAAATCAAAAGCTAATTCTTTGAGAAAAAGAGTGTTGTTAAACTCCTAACAAGACTTATGAGAAAAAAAATAGAAGACTCAAATGCCTAATATTAAGAATGAGAAGGGTAATATCACTACAGATTATGTAAATAATAAAAGGTAAGTAAATATTATGAATACTTTTATGTCAATAAATTCAAAAATTTAGATGAAATATACAAATTTCCTAAAAAAAACAAAAATTACAAAATTTCACTCAAAAAAAAACCCCAAAAAACCAGACTACCTGAATAACACAGTAAATATGAAAGAATTTGAATTTATAGTTAAAAAACTTTTAACAAAGAAAACTCCAAAACAGATAGCTTCACTGGTAAATTGTAACACACATTTTAAAAAGAAATATTACCATTATTTGTCGTCCACAAAATGATCCAGAGAGACAAAGAGAATAGAATACTTTCTAATTCATTCTAAAAAACCAACATTATTATGATGCCCAAAGCAGACAAAGCTATTCCAAAAAGGAAAACAATAGGTATTGGGATGTCTGAATGGCTCAGTTGGTTTGTCTGCCTTCAGCTCAGGTCATGATCCCAGGGCCCTGGTGTTGAGTCCTGTATCAGGCTCCTTACTTGATCAGCAGGGAGCCTGTTTCTCTCTCTGCCTGCTGCTCCCCCTGCTTGTGCTCACTGTCTCTCCCTCTCTTTTTCTCTGGCAAATAAATATTAAAAATATTTAAAAAAAAACACATGAAATAGTAAGGACATATCTCTTATGAGAGCAGATACAAAAATATTAAGATTATCATTTATATATAATTGTTATACTGTACATGCTGTATCATTTATGACACTAATGATTTTAAAATGTTAATACTGAAGTTGTTCTTAAGCATTTATAGCATTTTGATTCAATCTAAAGATTGGACTATAATGTATAGTATGGATTTAAGGGAAAGAGTGGGATAAAGAAATGGAAGAGATACTATGTGTGATGGTTAATTTTATGTACCAACTTGACTAGGCTATGGTTTTTCCAAGTTGTTTGGCCCAGTCTAGTCTAGTCTTTGGCTAGGCCCATTATTTGGCCAAAGTCTAGTCTAGATGTTGTAATAAAGTTATTTTATATATAGTTGGACTTTTACAATCAGCAGATTTTAAGTAAAGCAGATTACCCTTCATAATGTGGATGGGTCTCTTCTAATTACTTGAAGGCTTTAAGAGTATCAACTCTTCTTTGGTTTATCACCTGGCTATACTGCCACACAGATCTTGGACCTAACAGCTTCCACAGTTGTGTGAGACATTTCTTTAAATAATTATCAATTTATCTTTCGATTTAGATCTATCTACCTATCTATCCATCATCTATCTATAATCTATCAATTTATCCATCCATCCATCCATCCACCCATCCATTTACTTTTCTACCTTTTGTTTCTCTGTAGAATCCCAACTGATGTTTCTTTCTTTGTGAGCTATGCAACTCAAATAAATTAGATTTTGATTTTTTTAACAGCCTCATTATAGTAATAGTTCATTAAAATAATTGCTATAGGGGCACCTGAGTGGCTCAGTCAGTTAAAGCATCTGCTTTTGGCTCAGGTCATTATCTCAGGGTCCTGGGATTGAGCCCCACATCAGGGTCCCTGCCCAGCGGGGAGCCTACTTCTCCCCCTCCTGCTCCTCCCGTTTGTGCTGTCTCTCTCTCTGTGTCAAATAAATAAATAAATAATCTAAATAAATAAAATAAAATAATTCCTATAATCCTTGGCACAGATTGGGAAAGATAAGTTATTCTTACCACATGAAGAGTACTGTTGACATACATAATGATCTTTGTTGAGTCTATGCTTAGATACATTGGCAAAGCTATGTCCATGGAAACTCTGATCCAAACTAAGAGCTGTTACTTCGAAGGAAGTCTAATGTTGCAGTTAATCTGAACTAGAACTGTGGTTGTTGGAATAGGCAAAGTTATTTTATCATAACAAGCAATCCCAAAATAATGGTGATTTTAAAAATGTTTATGACTTATGTCATGGGAAGAAGAGAGTAGGTACAATAGCCACATCTCCAAAACCCAGTTTAAACCAAAGTGGTGAGTAGTAGAAAGGAGTGTATAAGGAAGATGAGGACAGGAAAATAAATAAAAAGGAATGCTTTTGGGGGGTATCAGAAAATAGTCCCTACAAAACTGAAATCATACTATGTATCACAATATACAAACAAACCAGGTTCTATTGAAAACTATACTAAGATAATAAAATTAAAATTGTTGGGCTCCTTTAAATATCACTGTTCTTATTAGATAGCACTATGGTAATAATGAATCATTACACTGTTAATGTGCTACTAAATCAACAGCTATTGTTAATAAGTAAACTCATGTTATACCTTGACATTGTCCTAAATAAATTTTGTTGGATATATTTTATATTTTATAACTAAATTAACTACATTATATAATCCCTCTTAAACTTGTTTTAGTATAAATATAAATTTTACCTATAAAGCAGGAATAGTATTTTATACTAATTAAATAAACAGGTGATATACATCATCCTTCTTTATCTAAACAACAACAAAAACAACAACAAAATAAACCACCTTACTGGATTATTCATTCATTGCATTTATTGGATTCATATTTTTCCTTATCATAATGTAGGAAATAATCATTTTGGTATCCTATCATACTACATTTATGTGGAAAAGATTGGGTCATTATTTAGTACACTATTTTCTCTGGACAAATTCCAATTCAAGAGAATTTCCAGCTGCTAGGATAATGATTTTCTGACATCTTGCTCAATAGGAGTGTAGCTCCTACTAATAAACAAATATCACCTACATACAAGAAAAGCACCTTGTTAAATGGAAAATACAATAAGCTTGGGTTAGCATCATTTCTTTCCACACACTCATTTTGTGTTTAAAAATGTATGTTACTTATTTATTCCTAACTAATTGCCTCTCGTTGAAAACATTTACATTAAGTTGAATAGTGCACAAAATAGCTCCTTTGTCCCTACAATAAACCAACATTTATGTTGGCAAGTAAAATTTGGGGGACCTGGTTTCTTGTTCTGGCCCCATTACAAACCATGAGCATGACCTTGGACAAGACAGCATTTGTTTCTGTGAGGAACTTAAGCATACATATATAGAAGGTGGGGAAAGGCAATAGAATGTGAGAATGTAAAAGTATTTTGATTGCTTAATTTAAATTTGGCCATTGAGTAGATTTGATCACTCTTGATGTATTCTTTAGTGAAACATTTTCTGACTTCCTAAGGAAGTGCTAATTACTTTATAAAAACATTATCCTGTATTATAATTATGTCACCCTTCCACAAACACACATCATTGAAGTATTCTCAAGAGTTGAGACTATAAGGTAAAGAATATGAGAAGAGGGAAGCTTTCTTGAGAATTATTTTTATTTCCTTTTGGAAAACCCAAAATCATATGAAGAAAACATTAAAAGAACTGAATAATGAGTTCTGGTCTCCATATACATTGGCACAGATTTATCAATGTTTTCTAGCCAACAAGTACAAATTAGCTATATATGCTTTCCTAGAGACCCACAATTATCTGTCATCCATATCGATGATTTACCTTATTCTGTGTTTAAACTTTTTCCCATGGCTGTAGTGTTTTCCTATTTTAATATCTTGTATAAAATTGTTTTTGGAAATGCCACTTCCATTAAGCATGTGCAAGTAACACATCACCAATTATGAAAGTACTAACTCATAAAGCAAGAAAAAAATGAATTCTCCCATCCATATGCAGGTCTAACTTTAATTTTTTTTTATGTTGGCCAACATTTGTATTGCTACTACTCCCCAAATAGGCCACTTTAACATTTATTGGTCAATCAACTAAGAAGAAAATTCCTAATGTCTGAATTTAAAACAACTAATTGGGTTGATATTATGGATCAGTTGGTTAGAATTCCACAAACATTCTTGCACATTTCTTTCTCAAAATAAAGGCTTATTTTTCTCAAACTTGAAACTAATTCTCCTAAAACACATTTCGTATCCAATTAGCTTTTCTGTGTGTGTTGATGCTGGGGTTGGGGTTAACAGAATTTTTAGTGTAGATACAAAAGTTGAAATCACCTTTTTCTATATCCCAAAGGCTTATCAAAGAGTACGTATGTGAAAGAGAGTGGAATGGAGTGGGAAGAGCACTTGAGATTCATTTTAATAGATATGTTCCAAAAGTTCCCTTTGCCAAAGTAATGAACTACATTTTCCATATATATATGTGTGAATGTTCCAGAATCTCAAATGGGGGTGGTCAGGTGGCTCCTGAGATTGTTTCGATATATTATTTCATCTTAATGCCCTTCGCCCACCAAACATCAGTGCACCAGTTGGCAAATTTTATTTCATACAGAACTTCATTAAAATTACAAATGAATAGGGGATATATAAATTCAGGGGCTTGAAAAAGCTTTCTACAATTTCTTTGAACAATGTTTAATAGCTTTCAGAGTAAAGATCTTTTACCTCTTTGATCAGGTTTATTCCTAGGTATCATGGTTTTGGTGCGATTGTAAATGGGATGAATTCTTTGATTTCTCTTTCTGCTACTTCATAATTGGTGTATAGATATGCAACGGATTTATGTACATTGATCCTCTGACTTACTGAATTCATCTATCAGTTGTAGCAATTTCTTTGTGGAGTCTTTTGGATTTCTACATAGAGTATCATATCTATCATATCATCTGTAAATAGTGAAAGTTTTGCTTCTTTCTTGCAGATTTGGATGCCCTTTATTTCTTTTCATTGTCTGATTGCTGAGGCTAGGACTTTCACAATGAGGTCAAATAACAGTAGTAAGAGTGAGCACCACTGTCTTGTTCCCAACATTAAAGGAAAAGCTTTCTTGTCCTCTATTGAGAATAATATTAGCTGTGGATTTCCTGTATATGGCCTTTATCATGTTGAGGTATCATTCCTCTAACCCTACTTTGTTGAGGGTTTTTATCATGAATGGATATTGTGCTTTGTTAATGCTTTTTCTCTGCATCTATTGAAAGGATCATATGTTTCTTATCCTTTCTTTTATTAATGTGGTGTATCACATTGATTGATTTGCAAATATCAAACAACCCTTGCAACCCAGGAATAAAATCTATTTGATTGCAGTTAATAATTCTTTTAATGTACAGTTGGATACAATTTGTTACAACTTTGTGATAATATTTACATCAGGTTCATCAGGATCATGTGCCAATAGTTCTTTTTTTAGTGAAGTCCTTGTCTGGTTTTGGAATTAGGGTAATGCTGGCCTCATAGAATGAACTTGGAAGTTTCCCTTCTGTTTCTATTCTTTGGGAATAGCTTGAGAAGAAGAGCTATTAACTCCTCTATAAATGTTTAGCAGAATTCCCCTGTGAAGCCATCTGCCCCTGGACTTTTGTTTGTTGGGGGATTTTTGATTACTGATTCAATTTCTTTGCTGGTTCTGGTTATGTTCAAGTTTTCTATTTCTTCCTGTTTCAGTTTTGATAGTTTATATATTTCTGGGAATTTATCCATTTCTTCCAGGTTTTCCAATTTGTTGTCACAATTTTTTTATAATATTATCTTATAATAATTTGTACTCCTGTGGTGTTGGCTGTTATTTCTCTTCTCTCATTTGTGATTGTATTTATTTGGATCCTTCCTTTTTTTTTTTTTTTTTTTTTTTTTTTTTTTTTTTTTTTTTTTTTTTTTTTTTTTTTTTTTTTTTTTTTTTTTTTTTTTTTTTTTTTTTTTTTTTTTTTTTTTTTTTTTTTTTTTTTTTTTTTTTTTTTTTGATGAGTCTAGTTAAGTGGTTATCAATTTTATTTTATTAAAAAAACAGCTCTTGGTTTCATTTATCTATTCTACTATTATTTTAGTTTCTATATTACTTGTTTCTACTCTAATCTTTATTATTTCCCTTCTTCTGCTAGCTTTAGGCTTCTTTTTTTCCCCCCCGTAGGTCCTTTAGGTGTAAGCTTTGGTTGTGTGTTTGAGACTTTTCTTGCATCTTGAGGTAGGCCTATATTGTTATATACTTCCTCTTAGGACCACTTTTGCTGCATTCCCACGGGTTTGGGGCCATCATGTTTTCATTTGCTTCCAAGTATTTTTTTTTTAATTTCTTCTTTGATTTCCTGGCTAATCTATTCATTTTTTAGTAACATGTTGTTTAACCTCCATGTATTTGAGGTATTTTTTTTTCCTTGTGGTTAACTTCAAGTTTCAAAGTGCTGTGGTTAGGAAATATGTATGGTATGATCTCAATCTTTTTGTATGTGTTGAGGGCTTATTTGGGAGACTTACTATGTGACTTATTCTGTAGAATGTCTAATGTGTACTTGAAAATAATGTGTATTCTGCTGCTTCAGGGTGAAATTTTCTGAATATCTCTGTCCATCTGGTCCAATGTGTCATTCAGAGCCATTATTTCCTGTTGATTTTCTGCCTACATAATCTGTCTAATTGATACAAGTGGGGAGTTAAATCCCTTAATATTATTGTGTTATTATCAATGAGTTCATCTATATTTGTTATTCATAGTTTTAAATTTTTGAATGCTCCCAAGTTGGGGGCATAAACATTTTACAATTTCAGATATTCTTGATGGATAGACACTTTAATTATGATATAGTGCCCTTATTCATCTCTTGTTACAGTATTACAGTATTTGGTTTAAAATTTAGTTTTTCTGTTAAAAGTATTGTCACTTTGGCTTTCTTTTGACTTCCACTTGCATGATAAATATTTCTCTATCCCCTCACTTTCAAACTGCAGATGTCTTTAGGTTTAAAATGAGATACTTATAGGCAGCATATAAATGGGTCTTGTTTTTTTATCCATTCTCTTTTGATTGCAAAGTTTAGTATATTTACATTCAGATAAATTATTGTTAGATATGTATTTAACACCATTTTGTTATTTGTTTTGTTGTTGTTTCTGGAGATTTTCTCTGTCCCTTTCTAGTCTTTGTCACTTTGGTCTTTCCTTCCCTCTCAAAGAGCCCCCTTTCATATTTCTTGCAGGGCTGGTTTAGTGGTCATGAACTCCTTTAGTTTTGTTTATCTGGAAAGCTCTTTATCTATCCTTCTATTCTGAATGATAGCTTGCTGGATGTAGTATTCTTGGCTGCATATTTTTCCAGTTCAGCATGTGGAATGTATCATTCATGCTCTTATGGCTTGCCAAGTGTTTGTGGAAAGATCTACTGCTAACATTATTGGTCTTTCCTTATAAGTTAGGGACATCTCTTGTTTTGCTGCTTTTAGGATTTTTTTTTTTATCAATATATGTTGCAAATTTAACTGCAATAAGTCTTGGTGTTGGCCTCTTTTTGTTTTTTGTTTGTTTGTTTTTTGATCGGAGTTCTCTGTGCCTCCTGGATCTGGACGTCCATATTCTTCCCCAGATTAGGGGAGTTTTCTGATATTATTTCTTAAAGTAAGTATTCTGTTCTCTTTCTCTCTTTTATTCTTCTGGGATTCTCGATACAGATGTTATTACATTTGATGGAGCTACTGATCTCCCCAAATCTATTGTCATGATATGTAGTTTTTCCTTCTCTTTTGTTCAGTTTCATCATTTTCCATAATTCTATCTTCTATATCACTTATCCTCTCCTCTACTTCTTCTTCCTTGTGGTCATTACACCCAGTCCATTTCAAATCTCGGATATTATTTTTCATTTCCACCTGCTTCTTTTTTTTCCTCCCTGCGGTCTTCCATGCTTTTCTTAGGCTCAGATACTATCATTATGATCACTGCTTTAAGTTCTCCATCAGGAATATCACTGTTTCTTATTTATCTCTAGTCTGGCACTTTAGGGAGCATCTCTGGTATGTGTTGCATGCACTCTGCTCCTGTGTTTTAGCTGTTTTATCCCTCAGGTCAGACCTCTACCAAGGTTTTCCCTGCCTGCAGTGTGCTATGTTTGGATCTTAGCTAGAATGGAGTTTTAGCTAGGCATGTTCTGGCTTGTTTGTTAAAATGAAACTTGGTGCCACTTTCACTAGAACTGAAACCTTGAAGAACTCTATGGTGAGTAGATGTGGTGTGCACAGAGGTTTATATTGGCCTTCTAGGAAAGGGGCCTCTTGCACTGGTCATTAGAGACACTTTCTGAAGAAAGGCAGCACCAACAGACCACAGTGGGGCAGGACTTGGTGTAAGCAGGTTAGGCAGCCAGTGTGGGTACTATGCTGTTTACCAAAGGATGTTCTGTGCTTATGCTGGGGGATGGGAGAAAGAGATGGTACCAGTCAGTTCCTTTGTCCCTGGAGTGGAGTGTCAGTACTGGTTACACTTACAGAAACACTCCCAGAAGAGCAATTAGTTTTCCTTTGTGAGTCTCACATGCTTTTCTGATTGTTGTTTTCATGTTGTCTCTCTCTGGTTGTTTGCCTGCCAGGAGCAGTGCAGTGCACTTTGGGCTCTACCTCAGCTGCCTGTGGACTTTTAAAACTCGAAACTTTAGTGACATATTATTTCTGGGACCTCGGTTGATCTTCTGGGGCAGGTTCTCACTGCACTGAGACAGAGCAGGTTTAACCAAGAAGGATAGTCACACCAGTGCAGAGGTTGGGTTTTGGAGCAAAGCAGACTAATCAGCCAGTGTTTGGGTTAGCTGCCCTCAGCAGGTGTCTCCACATCTATACAGGGCAGGAGAAGGAACTGGAGACCTCTAGAAATTTTGTCCCTGAGAAGGCAACTCTGTGAAGGCCACCTCTCATGGAAGGTCATCTCACAGAAGTGCTCCAGGAAATGCAAACAACCTCTCTCTGTGCACCTTAGGTTATCCTCAAATTGTGCTATCAGCCCTGGGGTGCTTGTCTGTCTTTTGTTATGGAGTAGGGCAGCACTCTCAAGGTTCTATTCAAGCCAAGGCAGAGGACATATGAAACTCCAGTCTTTGAGTCTTGCTGGTTCCAAAAACTCATGAAAATTGGTCCCTCTCATTTTCAGAGACAATGACTTTAGAGAAGTGCTCTCCTTGTGCATTTCCCTGTGTGGACATCTTTCCCTCTCTCTTCCCTGTCACCTAATTTCACTGTAACCAAGGCTTTTTTCCCACTGCAACACCTGTGATGTGTTTCTCCCCCAAGCCCAATCTCCACATTTCCTACCATCTTGGATATGGTCTCTCCTTGGCCTTTAGATGTGCAGGTTGTTCTGTCAGTCCACATGTTTAATCTTTTTGGGTATTCAGTATGATTTGACAGTTATCTAGTTTTGTACTAGGCAGGAGGCAAGCCTAAGGTCCTCATACTATGCTGCCATCTTAGCTTTTTCCTTGACATACAAACATTTTGAATCAGGCAAAAATTTGTAGCATGGAGCTATCTAGTTGCAGAATAGATACAGAAGTATTGGCTTTGGTCATAAACTTGAAAGAGGTAAAGATATCATTTGTATCATTTTAGTTCCTCAAATATTGATTAATACTAGAAATTGGGGTTGTACTGTTAAATTCAGAGTTTGACATTTACAGTGGTTCTAAAACATTTGAACTAGTAGAGATTTAGAGGTCATTTTTTTCCTATATACTTAATTGGTTTGAACAGTGTGGTAATTCTACCTTGTAATTCATGAAGAGTTTTTGCATTTTAAAAGAATTTTGGAGGGATGCCTGGATGGCTCAGTTGGTTAAGTGTCTGCCTTTAGCTCAGATCATGATCCCAGAGTCCTGGGATCGAATCCTGAATCAGGATCTTGCTCGTGGGGAGCCTATTTCTCCCTCTGCCTGCTGCTCCCCCTGCTTATATTCTCTCTTTCTCTCTGTCTCTGACAAATAAATAAATGCAATCTTTAAAAAAAATTTTAAAAAGGCATATGGAATTGACAATGTTATTTATTATTAAAATTATTTGGATCATTTTACATCTATCCAAAAAGACAAGTTTTATTTACAAGAATGGAATTGGAAGTAGAGGGCTTATGTTTGAATTCTGGCTCTGTCATTTACTATTTCCAGGAAAGAAGCAAAACAATTTATACCTCTCAATCTCAGTTTCCTCATCTGTATTATGAAAATAATGTAGCCTATATAATTCAAAAGGGACAGGTAAATATATATTAGTACTAGTATTTTTAAGTAAGCACTGCACATATGTTAGTGACTGTCATTTTACATGCTACAGACCTGCGTGTGGTTGAAGAATTATATTCCCATTGATATTATAATATCTCTGGTATCTTCAGGCTTCATGCATCCAAGCCAATTATGGTGTTGGTATAAATCAATGATATCCTAGGGGCACCTGGGTGGCTCAGTGGGTTAAAGCCTCTGCCTTTGGCTCAGGTCATGATCTCAGGGTCCTGGAATCAAGCCACACATCAGTCTATCTGCTCAGCATGGAGCCTGCTTCCTCCCCTCTCTCTCTCTCTCTTTCTCTCCGCCTGCCTCTCTGCATACTTGTGATCTCTGTCAAATAAATAAAGTCTTAAAAAAATCAGTGATGTCCTCAATGTTAATTTTCTAAATTTATGACCTGTAGGGTGATGGTTCCAGGCCATGAATCACAAGATTGGAGGATCTAACTCAACTTTCCTGCCCCTGAGTCCTCAGTTTCTAAAGTGGGGTTGGCACTCAGAGAGAGGTTTGCCATTGTATTCCTACCCTTAGCTTTAGAGCTTGGCTCAGGGAGTTTGCCTTTGGAGAGCATCAATTCATAAAAAAGAAAACTTAAAACCTTTTCTCAAAGAAAGTGGTTTTATTTACAGTAGGGTGTGGAGCAGTTCAAACCTAATGGTTGTGTCAAAAATACTGAAGGTTGTGGTGAAAGAAAATTGAAAGGAAATTGACAGATGTATTGGTGATATTGGCTAAACTATGGGTCAGCTTGTTTGCAGAAGAGAACCAGGGAAATAAATAGTTAGGTGAAGACCTACTAGTGTTGGGAACAAATCTCAGGAACTGACACAGGGAACTACTTCTTCAAAGGAATCTGAGTTTTAATGGATTTGGTTGTAAAGCAACTTGTGCCCCAAAGTATTATTTAAAGCAATAAAGCAATCTGCCACCAATTTGTAGAGTTTAACAGCTGATTGTGGTCAGGAAAAGAAAGAGTCAAGGTAAGGCTTTCCAAAACCACTTTCCTCCAGGCTGACTGCAAAACTTGAGAAAGAATGTCACAGGCTTAATACTCCTGAGAAATGATGGATTAGATAAACCTCATTAATAATTCAGAAAGTAGATAAAAATAAAAAGCAAATAGGAATAATAAGCCTTTAATGTAGAGGTGCCAAGAGTTACAACAATTCATTATCTAAAATGTCTAATGGGAAATGTCTGACTGGCTCGGTCAGTAGAACATGCAACCTTTGATCTGGGAGTTGGGAGTTTAAGTCCCACATTGGGTGTAAAGATTACTTAAAAATAAAATCTTAAAAAAATTAAAAATTGTCTAATGAAAAATTCAGAGACATTCAATAAACAGAAAAGAATTACCCATACATGGGGTGGGGGGGGCAACAATAAACAAAACAACAACAACAAAAACAAAACAGAAAACAGACACTACCTGTGACAGTGACCAGATATCAAAGTTAACACACAGACTTCAAAGTAACCATTATAAATATGTTCAAAAAACTAAAGGAAACCCTGATTAAAGAGGTAAAGGAGAATATGAGAACAACACCACTTCAAAAATGGAAAATATCAATAAATTTAAAAAGTTATTAAAAAATGGAAAATCTACAGTTAAAACTAAAAGGGAAAATTCACTAGCATTTTTCATCAATAGATGTAACTAGCAAAAGAAAGAACTAGGAAACTTGAAAACAGAATAATAGAGACTATAGAATCTGAAGAACAAGGAAACAAAAGAAAAAAAAGAAAAATGAACTGAGCTTCAGAGAAACAAAGGATAGCATTAAACACACCAACATATACATTAGGGTACAGAAGGAGGAAGAGAATGAAAGGAGAAAAACAATTCAGAGAAAATGTCCATATTTAATGAAAAACATTTATCTATACATCCAGGAAGTTTGATGAACTTCAAGTAGGATAAAGACAAAGAGATACACAAAAAAAAAAATCATAGTAAAAATACTGAAAGCCAAAGAAAAGGAGAAATCTTAATAGCAGGAAAAAGAAACAACTGTCATTATAAGGGAATCCCAATAATATTATTAGCCAACTTCTTAGCAAAAATAATGGAAGTCAGCGGACCAGTGAGAAAATATACTTAAAGTAACAAAATAGGGGCATTTGGGTGGAGGGGCTGACTCTTGATTTTAACCTCAGGTTGTGATTTTAGGGTTGTGGGATCAAGCCCCCCATGTAGTCTGCTTGAGACTCTCTCTCCCTCCCCCTCTGCCCCTCCCATTCTTGCCCTCTTCTCTCTCTCTCCTCCTTTTCCTAAAATAAATAAACCTTTAAGAAAATAAAATAAGACAAAGTGACAAAATAAAGAACTATCAACCTAGAATCTAAATCCAACATTGTTATCTTTCAAAACTGAAGCTAAAATAAAGTCCCAAATAAACAAAAATTGAGTGAATTTTTTGCCAGCACACCAAACTACAAAAATACTACATAAATTTCTTCAGACTGGAAGCAAGTGACTCCCGACTATAATTTCAATCTCCACACAAAACAAACAGCAGCAGTAAAGGTAATTATATAATTATAAAACAATTAAGTACATATTTCTTCTCTTTTTTTTCTCTCAACCTATTTAAAAGGCAATCATATAAAACAACATGTATGTAATTTATTGTTGGATCTATAACATATAATATATAATATATTTGCCAAATTTAGCACAAAAGAGGTGGGTAAGAGCAAAGCCATTATATTTCCTCAAAATATTAAAAATAGAAATACCATATGCACCAATAATTCCACTGCTGGAGATAACCAAAGAAAATGTAAACACTAATTCAAAAAGATATATGAACCCCTATATTTATTGCAGCATTATTTACTTCCAAGACATGGCTGCAACTCATTGATAGATGATTGGATAAAGAAGCTGTCACACACACACACACACACACACACACACACACACAGAGTGGACTATTATGTAGCCCTAAAAATGATTGAGGTTTATGCTATTTGTGACACATAAATGGACCAAGAAGTTATTGCATAAATAAAATATAAGTCAGACTTAGAAAGATAAATGGCATATAGTTTTGCTCATATGTGGAATCTAAAGAACAAAACAAATGAATAAACAAACAAAAAGCAGAATTAGACCTATGATACAGAGATCACACTGATGGTTGTCAGAGGATAGAGGCATGCAGAATGGGCAAAGTGGGTGAAGGAGAGTGAGAGATAGGAGTGTCCAATTATCAAATGAATAAACCATGGGAATAAATGCCACAACATAAGGGATATAGTCAACGACATTTTAACAGCGTTGTATAATGACAGATGATAGCTACATTTGTGGGGAGTATGTCATAACATATAAAGGAGTTAAATCACTATGTTCTATACCCAAAACTAATGTAACATTGTGTGTCAACTCTTCAAATTAATTTTTTTAAAAGTGTGACTACATCAAATTAAAATCTTCAAAGCAAAAGAAACCATCAACCAGAATGGGGGCGGGGGGAAACAACAACAAAACAAAACCTTCAAACCATGATCTGATAAGGGCTTAATATTGAGAATATATAAAGAATTTTACAGCCCAATAGAAAAAAACTCAAATAATCCAGTTAAAAATGGAAAAAGGACCTGATAAGACGTTTTTCCAAAGAAGAGGTACAAGGGGTGCCTGAGTGGCTTAGTTGGCTAAGCATCTGACTCTTGGTTTCAGCTCAGATTATGATCTCATAGGTGATGAGTTTGAGTCCAGCATCAGGCTCCACATTCAGTGAAGAGTCTGTCTGAGATTTTGTCCTTCTCCCTCTGTGGCCCCCCAAACCCTGCTCTCTCTCACTTTCTATAAAATAAATAAATAAATCTTACCCCCCCCCCAAAAAAAAGAAAAAAAGAGGAAAGAAGAGATACAAAAGGCCAACAAGTACATGAAAATAGTCTCAACATCACTAGTTATTAGGGAAATGCAAATGAAAACCACAGTGAAATATCCTCATACCTGTTAGAATGGCCATCATCAAGAAGACAAGGTATAAAAAAATGCTGGCATGGATGTAGACAATTTTTTTTATGTTACTTATCTTTCTTACATGAGTTTAACTATACTGAAGGCAGAAAAACATGCCAGATGAAAAACACTTATGCATACCAGAGGACACTGCTCTCTATAATAGCAGGTCCTGAATATATATAATGAAGCTATAAAAAACAACCCCTCAGGAATATATATATATATATATATATATACATATATATATATATATATATATATTTAAATAATTATTTCTCCTATAATGAAATTTCACAACTAAAATTTGGTTAGAATTTAGGCTCTTTAAATAGAATTATTAGTGGGGTGCCTGGGTGGCTCTTTTGTTAAGAATCTTCCTTCAGCTCATGTCATGATCCCAAGGTCCTGAGACCGAGCCCCACATTGTACTCCCTGCTCTGCAAGGAGCCTGCTTCTCCCTCTCCCACTCCCCCTGCTTGTGTTCCTTCTCTCGCTGTTTCTCTCTGTGAAATAAATAAATAAATTATTTTTTAAAGAATTAAATAAATAAATAAAATTATTAGTAAAATCTTTACTTGTGTGAACAGCACTCTAACTTAATATGAATTGATATGCCAGAATTTCTAACACAGTACAAGCTGAAAATAAGAGTTCTGCCTTTTAATTAGTTATTTTATCAGTCTGGGAAATTGGTGAGTCTTTAATTTAAGACCCATTTTGTACTTTTAAATTATTTTAATTATTGCAAAGTATTCAGGTGCAATATGGTAGTCATTTATAAATAAATAAATAAAATCAAATAAAATACAGGATCATTATCATCATGTGTAATGTACTAATTACACAGAGCTGTATTCAGGCCAAATTTGATTACTGTGATTCTTCATTGCTATTCCCCTAGATTTAAGAGCCAAGCATTATTACAACCAATTTCTTTTAATTTTATGATAGACTCCTTTTGTTTTACTCTTTCTCTCTGTTTCATTAGAAAATACAAAATTGTACTGTGAATAAAACTACACTTTTTCTCCTACTTTGAGATAATTAAGATGTGTCTTTGTTTGTCTTTGAATTTAAAATATATAATCCAATGTCTTTATGTGAAAAGTGAATGCCTAATGTTACATTACTAGCTTTTATAAGGCATCTTGTGGGAAAGAATAATTATTTTGTGTATGTAGTCCTCTTAATTGTAAAGTACAGAATAAAGAGAATATTAAATATTTAAAAGAAGGAAAAAATTCCAAGATTCAAAGATGGAAGTAACTAACTAGATCGATAATGAGAGCTCAGAATACACAAACCATGTATATTTAAAATAGCTTTGTATAGTACTGGTATGTTTTGAAAGACCCAACATGGGTTAAATCCTCAGAGTGTATTTAATACTGAGCTTGTATAAACTTTTTATGACAGTCTGAAAAATGTTTTTGCTTTTAAAAAACAAGATAAAAACAATTGTTATCTATTGACACATACTATATGATAGCTTTTAACATTAGTTGACTTATATGTGCTATCATCTAAATCTTACAACAACCCTCTGGGTACACATCAGTATCCCAGTTAGAGAAGAGAAATCAGAAATATATGCAGTTTAAAGTAGTTCTTGAAAGTAACAATAAACATGCCAGGGCATGGGTTTGAGCCACAGCTACCTAACTACAAAGCCTAATTTCTCTCTATGAAAAGATTGTGAACCAAAGGGTAGAATACAGGATGAGTTCTGTTTTAAGGATGTCTCACTGGACTCTGAGGGAAAAAAAATAAGTATGGGTCATAAAATTTTAGGAAACAAGATTAATGAGTTAATACCACTTTTTAAAACACCTGTTTAAGTCCTGAGACCATAATATAATAACAGAAACAAAACATCCTTCACCCTCTAATAACAACAAAAGAGTAATCCGATGGTCCAAATGTGTTAGAAACTTTTCACGAACACACAATAACAATAGCCCAGAAAACTATCAAATTACTTTTCTTGAAGCCAAAAGAAGAAAGTGTTTTCACGCATAGGAAAAAGTTAATATATCATTGAAAAGCATAGATAGTTTAAAAGGGCAAATATTTCAATAATTTTTTAATTGTTTTCAATTATTTCATTCAGGTACTTAGTAGCCCATTTATCCCTACTGTGTGTATAGTACAACTGTGATTTGCTTTAAGAGATAATGTCCCTTTATATTCTTTTTTAATTTTTAATTTTATGCAAAGAGATTATTTACATTTTAAATATTAAAGTCTTTAAAATATTTCCTTCTAAATGTATAGTCAGTGTTGATCTTACCTTGATGAATGAAAATGTGAGCAGCAAATTAATCAGTATTCTCAAGTGTTGATGCTGCTTTTTTTGTGAAAAGCAAAGAAAAATGGGGTTTGTTAGCAATCATTAACTGCAAATATGTATATTTATCTCGATGATTCTATAGATTCCTTTGGTGAAGAGGTCAAAAACAGATAAGTATATGAGAAGTAAAATTTAACTTTTGACAACAGATATCGAACTCTTGGTATGGACTTGTTCAGATACATCTGGTAAAAGAACTTTCTACTGGATTAGACTTGCACCAGAAACCCAGGATGCTCATGTTACAATCTATAATGAGACTTGCTAGAAGACACACAGCCACCATTATTAGGTGCTTAGCATTATTATTGAGTGTATTTCTTGGGAATTAGCCTCAAGGGGAGTGAGGATGGGATGGGAAATTCTTTAGCAACACTTTAAATTTCCTGGAACTACTAGCTAAGGTGCTTCAATAAATAGGTTTTTCTACCCAATGTTGTAGAGTTGACTTTGCTGGCAATAGAGATTAAGAATAATTTATCTAATAAATTCATTCAGTGGACTTTATCCAGCACCTATTATGTGTTGGTTGCTGGGGATAAAGTTGTCAAAATGATAGGCACAATTTTTGCCCAGCTAGAGTATACATGCTGGTTGTGGAGACATATAAACAAGTAACATAAATATATATTTACATGATTGCCCTTTCTGAAGTGAATGTGCAGGAAATGTGTGAAGGAAAAGGACAAAATTATATGAGAAAAAATCAGCAGGAGATATTTTGAAACAAGGATTTAATAAGATCAGATTTACATTTCTGCAAAACTGATATAGCTGAATGAAAAGGATTGCAGAGGGGCCAGAGTGGCAGTGGCAACCAACTAACAAAACTAATGTCTAAGTCTAGGTGACACATGAGCATCATCTGATTTAGTATGGCAATAGGCAATATAAATAGAAATGGATGGATAAAGTATCACCAATGTTACATCAATAAGACCACCCTATGAATTTAATCACATGAGCTGAATTTTGATCTATAGGGAAAAAATAATAAAACAGAAGAGCATCTAATTTGGGTAGTAGTTAAATGACCCCTAAAGATCTGTGCACCTAGAACCACGTGGAATCATATGCATGGTCTGTATTTTTATAGGGACCAAGCTATATTCTACCATCACTACTTACTAGAATATTTTGCTTAAACCAAAGCTGTGTCCCCAGAGTTGGGTACCAACTCTTAATAATTTACTGCTGATATATAACTCAGGACTATCTAAAACAAATATCTTTTAAAATCCATCCTTTCCAATTAATGGTATTCAGAAAATATTTATTACCCACCACAATTTATCGGGAACTGTGCTAAATGTTGGAAATGAATGATGATAAAGTAAAAGCACATATTATTTTTATGCCTCTCTTAGTTTAATGGTGAATCAGACAAACAATATTAATAAAATATAATGTACATTGTTATTACTTAATCTGTTATGATACTCGGTGCAGTAAAATAGTTTCAGATGGCATAGGAAAGATGAAGAAAGAATAGGCATGTAAAAGTCATGACAACCATGTCAAGCTGACAGGAAGTGTGAAACCATGAGTAGCAATCTTCCATGGAGATGGAACACAAAAAGATTCTAAATGAACAGATAAATATAAAATGTTGGAGGAACTGAAAGTGATTCAGTGATTTCTGCAGTGAAGTATGGTAGGTTATTGAGAATGAAATGAAGATTTTAAATAGTGGAAGAGGTTATAGAACAGTGAAAGAGAGTGCAGCTAATTAAAATCCAAATAAGCCACAATAGAGAGTTTGGGTTTAACCTAAAGTGAACAAAATAGTACTGAGATATTCTAGAGAGAAATATCAGCACTTGCATTTCAGAAATATAACTGGAGCTATAATGATGATAGTAGACATTAGAAGATAAAAGTTGGAATCAATAAAACTGACTAAGAGGCTGTTAGGAAAAAAGAAGACAAAAGGTTGTGGGTGTTACCCATTAGGATGTACAAAATTGGGTTATGTTTAGAAATATTTAAGGCAAAATCAGAAGCCTTGTAACAGTTTGACTGTCTGGGTTGGTTGAGCTACTGGGAGAGAAGAAAGTAATTCTCAGTCAAACATACTCCACAATTTCTGCCATCCACTCTGTGACTGGATGTGGATAAGACAATGGACTTGATTGGCTGGGGAAAAATAACATGAAGCAAATTCAATGTATATTAAACACCTGACGTGTATCTTTTTTACACCCAGCATACGAAGGATCATGATTTAGGCAGAATCAGACCTAACAGACTACAAAAGAGTATTCCTTCCTGCACACCAAACCCTGATTCAACCAAATACTAGTTGGCTATTTTTCACTGCACATGTCAGAAAAGAGTGTTGTTTTTGTTTGTTTGTTTGTTTGTTTGGGTTTTGTTTTGTTTTGTTTTGTTGGAGGGATTGATTAACAAAGAATATGATATTTATAGGAAGTTCACAAAAAAGGAAAAAATATCAAGACATTAAGAGTAAAATGATTACTGATAAAAACTGAAGATGAATGCTAAAATGTAGTTTGAGTACTAGGGCAATTATGCATATATAAGCAGTTCATAAAAGCCAATTACATTTTACTGCAAAATAAATTAAAGAATGCTAAATAGGTCAGGATTATTAATCTATCATCTTTTCAGGTTCATGAAGTAACAAAGGTGAAAAGTCGAGGCTAACTCATTAAGTTCTAAATCTTCAAAGAGGAATTAATTAACAATATTGAGGTTATTGTTTCTTGAGTACAATGAAAGCACTGAAACCATTCTCTCTTTTTTTTTCATTTACCCATTAATTCACTAAAACAGATACTCCGGGTTATTTGTGTGCTTAGACCCTCTGAATTAAATCAGAATTTTAAAAAAAACAAAGTTCAACAGGCAAGTAGTGGCCCCCCTCAAAAAAATCAAAGGAAATAAGTGACCTAGAAATCATAGAGAAGGAGTAAAAAACTTTCAGAGCAAACAGGAAAAATTATCTAAAATTTATATCTTTTGTTCGAGCCAGCAAAATCAAATCTTGCTGGAGGAAATTCCAGAGAAATGACATGCTTGTACTTCAAGATGCAGCAAACACCTCATTAATCATATTTGTAATTGTTTTCTGTTCTAGGAGGTGCTAAAACAACTAAAAACAATGATATAGTATATAAAGTCTGGAAATGAAGCATATTTAGATTAATTTATTTAGATGAGTTTTTAGAAAAATAAATAGCATCCATGGATGGGGTATGGGACCATTTATTCTCACTTTAGCAGCCCTTCCACAGTGCTTACTTACTATCCTATGCCTAAAGCTTTCCCCTTCTTTCCTAAAGACCTCTCTTGCTTTCAGTCAACAGCTGGTCCAATGTTCTGCTTCTTACACATTGCTAGCACATTTGTTATATGATACTGACACAGATGAAATCAAGGTTATGTTCTAAAGTAATATCCTGTTTTATCTGTTGGTACTACTGGTATATGGATCCAGATACTATTTAGTGTGTTTTTAGGAACCTCATGCATTTGAAAATAATTAGAAGGTACTGGCATAATTATAACCATATGGCAAGAATAAGTTAATATTTTCACCTCTAGATTAATATTCATATACGTATTTACTAAAGTGAATCATTTATTGTGTCCCCAATTAGTTTAGCAAGGTCAATTACTTTAGATTTTACTCATCAAAACTTATCCTTGATCAATTTATTCATTTTTTTCAATATACCTGAGATCTCTGTGTTATGACTATAGCAGATTCTGTGCAGATAGTTTGCCAAATTCAGAATTTCCCACTTAATTTATGAAATACAGTAAACTGAAAATAGACTATCAAAGCTCACTATTCTTTTTTTTTTCTAAGAGGAGAAAAGAGAAAGGAAAATTAATAAAACTGAATATACAGCTTTGCCTACACTGTGAAGATCATCAACTAATTTTATAATACTACTTAAATAATTTTATATGTAATATAATGTAATATGTAACTATATTTATAATACTACTTACATAAAACTACTTACATAATTTTCTCCCTGAAAAATTAGTTATATACAAAGTTTAGTGTACTTGCCTAATTATGTTTTACTATGTTCTTTACAATGAACATTTAATTGGACAGAGAATTCTCACAATTCATATTATAATATTATTTCACTGAATTACATTCAGTTGTGTGCAAAGATAATAATTTTCCACTTCAAAATTCATTAAATGTAAGAATTATTTTTTTGTTTAATGAAATTAATGTGATTGGGAATTTTGACCTCTTTGAGAAAACTGATTAATTATACTGTCACTTAATTATCAAATAACAGCAAACTTTGATTAACTACTGTTTAAGACTTTTGGTCCTCTATTGACTTGGTGCCAAATAAGTCTCTCTCTATCCCCTCAATGTTTTATTTGATAGTTTGTCTTTTTTTAATAGATTTTTGAGAATTCTCTGTATACTTTAAATTAATTATGTACAAGAATATTCATTGCAAATATATTATCTAAACTTGTAATTTGATTTTTTTTACTTCATTTGTCTTTTTTTAAGATTTTATTTATTTACTTGAGAGAGAGAAAGACTGAGAGAGAGAGCATTAGAGGGGAGAAGGTCAGAGGGAGAAACAGACTCCCTGCTGAGCAGGGAGCAAATTGCAGGACTGGGACTCCAGGATCATAACCTGAGCCAAAGACAGTCGCTTAACTAAGTGAGCCACCCAGGTGCCCTTGATTTGTCTCTTAATAAACAGATGTTTTTAATCTTAACAAAGTTGAGTTGATCAAATTTTATTAACACTGGTGTTTCTTGTGTCTTGTTTAAGAAATCCTTTGCTATAGTAAGTTCAGAAGGAATGGAAATCTGAAGGGGGAGAAATCAGAGAAGGAGATGAACCATAAGAGACTATGGACCCCAGGAAACAAACTAAAGGTTTCAGAGGGGAGTGGTGTGGGGGATTAGGCAACAGGGTCAATGGGTATTAAGGAGAGTACGTGTTGTGATGAGCAATGGGTGTTATACACAGATAATGAATCACTGAACACTACATCAAAAACAAATGATATACTTACTATACTAACTGAACATAATAATAAAAAAAGAAAAAAATCTAAATTTCCTTTCTAATTTTTCACAGGTTTGCCTTTCATAATTAAATGTTTAAAACATCTGGAATGGATTTGGGATATGTAAGAGTCCATGATGAAATATCATTTCTGTCAGAGTTAAGCAATCATTTTTCCATTATCCATTTAATGATTCCTCTTGTCCCAACTAATGTGAAATGCCTACTCTGACAGAAACTGAGGATCCTTTTTTTTTAAAATTTCTAGGCTATTTTCTTTTATTGATCCATTAACTTATATTGATTATTGATCCAAGTTATTGATCCATAACTTCTTCTGTGACAAAACTAACATTATTACATTAGAATTAATCCCACATTGTTTTTTATATTTTGGGCAAATTCATCTACCACCAAATCATTTCTTGGTAATATTGCTTTAACTAGTCTTGGTTCTTTGAATGTCCATTTCAAATTTTATTAATCAAATAATATGGGAAAAGATGGTAACAGCTTTGTAATATAGTTTGAAGTCTAGAATTGTGATGCCACCAGCTTTGCTTTTCTTTTTCAACATTCCTTAGGCTATTCAGGGTCTTTTCTGGTTCCAAAAAAAATTTTAGGATTATTTGTTCCAGCTCCTTGAAAAAAGTTGATGGTAATTTTATAGGAATTTTACTGAACGTACATATTTCTCTAAGTAGCATAAACATTTTAACAATATTTTTTCTTCCAATCTATGAGTGTGGAAAGTTTTTCCATTTCTTTTTTGGCTTCCTCAATTTCTTTCATGAGTGCTCTATAGTTTTCTAAGTACAGATCCTTTGCCTCTTTGAGTAAGTTTATTCCTAGGTATCTTACAGTTTTTGGTACAATTATAAATGGGATTGACTCCTTAATTTTTCTTTCTTCTGGCTCATTGTTAATGTATAAAAATGCAACTGATTTCTGTGCATTGATTTATATCCTGCCACTTTGCTAAATTCCTGAATGAGTGCTCATAATTTTGGGGTGGAGTGTATTGGGATTTCCACATAGAGTATTATGTCATCTGTGAAGAGGGGGGGTTTTACTTCTTTTTTGCTAATTTGGTTGCCTTTCACTTATTTTTGTTGTCTGATTGCTGAGGCTAGGACTTCTAGTACTATGTTAAACAACATTAGTGATAGAGGACATTCCTGTCTTATTCCTGCCCTTAGGGAAAAACTCTCAGTTTTTACCCATTGATAATGATTTTTGCTGTAGGCTTTTTGTATATGGCTTTTATGATATTGAAGTATGTTCCCTTTATTCCTACACTCTGAAGAGTTTTAATCAAGAAAGGATGCTGTACTTTGTCAAATGCTTTTTCTGTATCTATTGAAAGGATCACGTGGTTCTCTTCCTTTCTTTTATTAATGTAGTGTTTCACATTGATTTGTGTATGTTGAACCACACTTGCAGCCCAAGAATAAATCCCAACTTGGTCATGGTGAATAATCCTTTTAATGTACTGTTGGTACTGGCACAAAACAGACACATAGATCAATGGAACAGAATGGAGATTGACCCTCAAAGCTATGATCAATTAATCTTTGACAAAGCAGGATATAACATCCAGTGGAAAAAAGATAGTCTTTTCAACAAATGGTCCTGGGAAAATCAGACAGACACATGCAGAAGAATGAAGCTGGACTATCTTCTTACACCATACAGGAAAATAGACTCAAAATGGATGAAAGACCTAAATGTGAGACAGGAATTCATCAAAATCCTACCAGAGAACACAGACAGCAACCCCTTTCATCTTGGCCACAGCAACTTCTTGCTAGACATTTCTCTAAAGGCAATGGAAACAAAGGCAAAAATGAACTATTGGGGCTTCATCAAGATAAAAAGCTTTTGCATAGGAAAGGAAACAGTCAACAAAATTGAAAGACAATCAGCGGAATGAAAGAAGATATTTGCAAATGTCTTAGTAGATAAAGCACTAGTATCCAAAATCTATAAAGAACTTGCCAAACTCAACACTCAAAAACAACTTATCCAATCAAGAATGGACAGAAGGCATGAATAGACATTTCTCCAAAGAGGACATACAAATGGCCAACAGACACATGAAAAAATACTCAACATTCCTCAACATAAGAGAAATGCGAATCAAAACCACAATGAGATACCACCTCACACCAGTCAAAATGGCCAAAATTAACAAGTCAGGAAATGACAGATGTTAGTGAGGATGCAGAGCAAGGGGAAACCTCTTACATTGTTGGTGGGAATGTTAGCTGGTGCAGCTACTCTGGAAAACAGTATGGAGGTTCCTCAAAAAGCTACCATATGACCCAGCAATTGCACAGCTAGGGATTACCACAAGGATACAAATGTAGTTATCTGAAGGAGCAACTGTACCCCAAAGTTTATAGCAGCAATATCCACAATAGCCAAACTATGGAAAGAACCCAGAAGTCCATTGGCTGATGAAGGGTTAAAGAAGATGTGGCATACATATACACAATGACATACTATGCAGCCATATTAAAAAAAAAAAAAAGAAAAAAAAGAAATCTTGCCATTTGCAATGATGTGGATGGAACTAGAGGGTATTATACTAAGTGAAGTATGTCCATCAGAGAAAAACATTTATCATATGATCTCACTTGTATGTGGAATTTAAGAAACAAAACAGGAGTCATAGTGGAAGGGAGGGAAAAATAAAACATGATGAAATCAGAGAAGGAGACAAACCTCTTAATCACAGGAAACAAACAGCATTGCTAGAAGCATAGGGGTGGGGGGTGAGGTAACTGGGTTATGGACATTAAGGAGGGCATATGATGTAATGAGCACTGGGTGTTATATAAGACTCATGAATCATGGAGATTTACCTCTGAAATTAATAATACACTATATATTAATTAATTGAATTTAAATTTAAAAAATAAATAAAAATTTAAAAATATTATGGGAAAAGTAAAACCTATTGTCAGTTAGACTGTTTACTATATTTTTCTCAAAATAGATTATGGTGTTTATGACCTGCAGAGTAGTGCTGATTCAATGGTGTTAGTAAACATTCTCATCTTTTTCCTCCCAAAGAAAAAACTTCTAACATTTCACATTATAAAAGAGTAGATAATGTGTTATAGGTAATATCTTACTAACTTAAGAATTTACCTCTTATTCTTCATTTTCTAAGAATTTTAATCTATAATGACGCTGTATTTTATCAAACATCTTTTCCCAATTTAATTAGATCATGCAAGGTATGTTTCCCATTATCCAGTACTGTGATATAGTACATTAACCTAATGTAACTATTTTATGATCCCAACCTCAATTCAGATAAACCCAACTTGCTCATAACACAGATGATCATAAAAAGTAATTATTCATGATCATGTTTATGAATATCCCTGATTTTCCCTTATAAGCCAGGTAAACTAGGATAAATAAATAAACAATACATAGGTAACTTCCAAAACAAAACTAGATAGGTAATTATACTCATGAACTCAAAACCACTGGATAGTCTACATGACATATGTGGCATCATCAAAAGTGCACAAAGGAGTATAAAAGGAAGAGAATAGGGAAATTCACGAAATGCTCATGAAAAAGTAGCAACAGAAAAGGATTGCAATCAAAGCCCATACAAACATTTAGGGAATTAGAAGATAATAAGAGCAGAATTTTAACCTTATGGACAATGGAAGTGTTTAAGAAAGACATGCCTAAATAGTAGACAAAGTGCAATCTAGTACTTTAAAGAACTAAATATACTATAGAAGTTATGACAGCTATAAAAATAAAATTAATTAGAAGTTTTTTTTAAAAACTTAGAAATGAGATTGGAGAAAAGAATATTGGAAATAAATGTCATCAAATTCAAGAAGTGATTAGAACTAAAATACTTGAGAAATCAAAACTAAACCGAGGTAGAATCCAAGAACAAATAAATAGTGGGGAAATGTATATACACAACATATAAACCATTAAAGAACAAGGAGGCAATATGGCTGAATTAAAGGCCAAGAAGGGAAGCATAGTAAGAGATGAGTTCAGGAGAATTACAGCAGCAGAGATCTTTTCTTTTCTTTTCCTTTCTTTCTTTCTTTCTTTCTTTCTTTCTTTCTTTCTTTCTTTCTTTCTTTCTTTCTCTTTTTTAAGAGACAGAGCTCTACTATATCAAATCATCTCCCATTTTTCTCCTATATACTCCACATTTTTCTCCCATTTAAAATGGGAGTAATGAGCATAAGTAGTACGCTCCCCGCTCAGGACAGATCCTGATGGAGGGCTTTCTCACAACCCTAAGACCATGACTTGAGCTGAAATCAAGAGTCAGACATTGTGTTGGAGAGGATGTGGAGAAAGGGCAACTCTCTTATGCTGTTGGTGGGAATGCAAGTTGGTGTAGCCACTTTGGAGAACAGTGTGGAGATTCCTTAAGAAATTAAAAATAGAGCTTCCCTATGATCCTGCAATTGTACTACTGGGTATTTACCCCAAAGATACAGATGTAATGAAAAGAAGGGCCATCTGTACCCCAATGTTCATACCAGCAATGGCCATGGTCACCAAACTGTGGAAAGAACAGTTTGAATTGAATGCCCTTCAATGGATGAATGGATAAGGAAGATGTGGTCCATATACATTGTGGAGTATTATACCTCCATCAGAAAGGATGAATACCCAACTTTTGTATCAACTTTTGTATCCCATTTGGATGGGACTGGAAGAGACCGTGCTGAGTGAAATAAGTCAAGCAGAGACAGTCAATTATCATATGGTTTCACTTATTTGTAGAGCATCACAAATAACATGGAGGACATAAGGAGATGGAGAGGAGAAGGGCGTTGAGGGAAATGGGAAGGGGAGATGAACCATGAGAGACTATAGACTCTGAAAAACAACCTGAGGGTTTTGAAGGGGCGGGGGGTGGGAAGTTGGGGCAGCCAGGTTCTGGGTATTATGGAGGGCACATATGGCATGGAGCACTGGGTGTGGTGCATAAACAATGAATTTTGTTATGCTGAAAAGAAATTAATTAAAAAAAAGAGTCAGACATTTAACAAACTGAGACTTATAGGCACCCTGACAGACTTGTATTCCAATTATCTATTACTCTGTGTTTCCTGTGTATCAAATCATATTGTATTTCATTATCCCACTATAAATGGAATGATTTAAATAATAACATAATAACAGAAATCAGAATAAAATTACTTTAAAAAAAGTAATTACTGTGATTCTCTATGCTCCCTACTATCAGGTTAACGGTCATTAAATGTTCAAGTGAAGATGTTATGAATATGCAGTTAGATATTCCAGATTTTGGGAGAATGTTTCAGGCTGGAGATATAATCTTGGGATTCACCAACAAAGATTTTTTTTAAGGCTTTATTTATTTGATAGAGAGATAGAGAGAGAACACAAGTAGACAGAGAGACAGGCAGAGAAAGAAGGAAAAGCAGGCTCTCTGCTGAGCAGGGAGCTCAATGTAGGGTTAACTCCAGGACTCTGGGATCGTGACCTGAGCCAAAGGCAGCCACTGAACTGACTGAGCCACCCAGGTGCACCAAGATTCTTTTTTAAACCATGAGACTGAATAAGATTATGGAAGGAATGTGTACATATATATTTATACAAATAAAATATAAGTCAATGAGGATTGTGCTTTGGTACTAGGCCATGCCTAGCCATCCTGGTGCTTAAACCCAAAATAAAAATGAATAATATTGATTCTGTTTTAATTACATATTTTGTATATTATGGATTTTTGCATGATTTTAAAAAATATTTGGTACCCAGTTTTTGACTCTCCCTTAATTTCTGTACCCAAGATGAGTTAGTCACTTGCATCACCATGGTCTCAATGTTGGCCTGAGCTCTCCAACACTTAAATTTTGGAGAAATCTTAATGAACCAGCAAAAGAGACAGAGGTAGAGTGTCCAGAAATGTAGGAAAACCAGATGAGTGTGGTGTCTAGAATCAAAGAAAATGAAACATTTCAAAGAGGAATTAACTGAGTTAAATGCTGCCCTAATGTGTTAAATGAAGACAGAAAAATGGCCAAGGGCTTTAGCAACAGGGTTATTAGTGGGTATAATAGTACTAGTGAAGTAGTGGATATGATAGTCTAATTATAATACACTCAAAGAGATAGAGAGGAAAGAAAATGGAGGGAGTGATTATAGACAATTCTTTACAGGATATTTTCTGCAGAGGAGAGAAAAATTAAATGGCCTGTGATCAAATGAGATCATAAGTTTTTCTCATTTGGGAGATGGGAGAAAAATAAGATCACTTATTTAAGGTGGCCAAATGTACTTTTATTCTAAAAGGAATGATACAGTAAGAGGGAAAATTATGATGTAAGAGAATGAGATGGGGAGACAACATTAAGAAATGTCCTTCAGCAATTAGCAGGAAGGTGACCCTGTGAATAGCTGTTGGGAATGGTCTTAGCTAAGAACACAGTAATCCATTTTAAATGGGAGAAAAATGTGGAGTATATAGGAGCAAAATGGGACATGATTTTATATAGTAGTACAAGTTAATCTATTAACCTCTGCTGGTTTCCATTTTCTTAATGAAATATAAAGTGAAGTGGGAATTAGGAATTCATATTGTGGAGGAAGTGTCAAAAAATGAAGAGGAGAAATGACAGGGGACAAAGATATGAAGTAATTATCTGGGTGCCTAGGAAAATGGAAGAGACAATGGGTTAAGGGAATCTAAAATGTTACATTGAGCTGCATGGGTGTAACCAAAGACCAATCATCCAAGGGATACCCCATAAAACTCTTACTTTAGGAGGTAATTGGATGGCTCAGATGATTAAATGTCTGCCTTCAGCTCAGGCCATGATCTCTGGTTCCTGGGATCAAGCCCCACATCTGGCTCTTGGCTCCTAGCTCCTGGCTCCTGGCTCAGGGGGAGTCTGTTTCTCCTTCTGCCTCTCCCCTCTGCTCATGGGCTTGCTCCCTCTCTCTCCCCCCCAAATGAATAAATGAAATCTTTATTTTTTAAAATTAAAAAAAAAGTCTCTTACTTTAACAACCAAAAATCTGCACTTCAGAGAATAGGATAGATCCCTCAATGGCATTACCGCCAAATAGAAATAAACAACATTACATTTATATTTCTACTTCAGGAAGTCTCCCTTTTCCCAATAAATGCCAACATCTGCCAAGATCCAACTAAAATCTTTGTGAAACTTACTCTTATTTCCAGGTAGAATTAAATTATCTTCCAAAGGAGTCCCATATCACTTTTTCACACTAAATTAAAAATAAATAAATAAAGGACTAATCAACTCTATCATTCTGTCTGACTCCTTGGACAAAAAACTTTTGTAGTTTGGGGTGTGTGGGTGACTCAGTCAGTTAACTGTCGGCCTTTGGCTCAGGTGATGATCCTAGGATCCTTGAATTGAGCCCCACTGAGTTCTCTGCTCAACAGTGAGTCTGCTTCTCCCTCTCCCTCTGTGATCTCCCTTGCTTTCACTATCTTTCAAGTAAATAAGTCAAATCTTTAAAATATGTATATATATAGTAGGAATACACATTCAGAGATAGATTTGCTTAATAGAGAAAGGAGAAACATTTTGTTTTCTTTATATAACTACTGTCCTCTCCATTTGTGGAAAAAAAAAATGCCTGTCAGTTATTTGTTGTTTACACATTTTAGATAACCCCCACTGGGATCCAAAATTTTTCATCTGCATACATCTTATTCATTTTCCACAGAAACTACTATAAATTTACTCTCCAGAGATCTGGACCACAATCAGTTTCTGTAAAAACCCATTTATATCACTCCCTTACTCTGTTACAGGTATAAAACACTATAATGTACAGTTTTAACCCAAGGGCAAACATGTTCAGTTTGATTAACAGCAGATTCTGACTAAAGAATTTATTGACAATATCACATATTCAGATCTCTCTTGCTCAAATTTTCAGTGATAAATACATCCATTATTATTTTCAGTATGGTTCTGAAAACTTTTATGTTTTTCTTCCTGCTCAAAGAGCCATGCTTCTAAACAGAATATGTGTAAGTTCCTGTTCTGGTTATTGTTCACTTCACTGCAGACAATACAAAAGGGAAGGCTTAAAAAAGCAATCTGATGATAATTGTTATATGGAAGATAATATATTAAATTATTTTAATATCTCTAGTCATAAACATAAAAGTAATTTGAGTGTATCATTTACATAATTACTTCTCTAACAAAATTGCAGCAAAAGGAAATAAATAACAAATACATGCTTATTTGTGGAAATATGTTTATTTATTTTCTTAGATATCCACTATCGTAAATGTAGGAAGTTTATCTCAACTGATCTTTTTCTTCTTCTAAACATTAATGGATTTAAGGCAGCTAAAGTTTAGAGTTGCTAAATCAAAAGGAATTTTTAAGATTGTCATTACTCTTTCTCATTTTCTAATAAAATATAAATCTAAAATTTTAATTTATTGAAAA
>PISX010020803.1:0-35014 GCA_004024625.1 Mellivora capensis | reverse complement strand
CCATCAGAAAGGATGAATACCAGACTTTTGTAGCAACATGGACGGGACTGGAAGAGATTATGCTGAGTGAAATAAGTCAAGCAGAGAGAGTCAATTATCATATGGTTTCACTTATTTGCGGAGCATAACAAATAACACGGAGGACATGGGGAGATGGAGAGGAGAAGGGAGTTGAGGGAAATTGCGGGGGAGATGAACCGTGAGAGACTATGGACTCTGAAAAACAACCTGAGGGTTTTGAAGGGGGAAGGTGGGAGGTTGGGGGAGCCAGGTGGTGGGTATTGTGGAAGGCACGCATTGCATGGAGCACTGGGTGTGGTGTAAAACTATGAATTCTGTTACGCTGAAAAGAAATAAAAAAAAATAAATAAAAAATAAAAATAAAAAAATATTAAGGGGTCTCACTCTACATCATCAGGAAAGGTTATCCAGTGCGTACTGAGTGCCTACCATTAGGTACTGAGCCTTACAAAGATGGAGGCAAGATGAGGCAAAGAAGTCGAGCTTTACTCAGCACCTGATACCAGGTACTCAGCCTCCAGTACTCTCACATCGACCTTACTCAGTGCCCGTGAAACCCTTGAGTTAGGTATTATTATTCATATTTCTACAGATTAAGAAATGGAAGTCAGAGCAATTAAACAATTCTCCTCACAGACACAAACTGTGGTCAAAAGTGTCACCATTTGTTTGAACCCAGGGCTCTCTGCCTCAAAGTGCATGCCTTCTTCAGTGTATCCTGCTTCCTAAAAGCCCAATTCATTCCCCCAAGGAATGTACCATCCCATAAATCTGGAAGTTTTCAGAATCATAACATGTGAGGTGTGTTGGAATGAAATAGTTTGGTGGTATAATGAGATAAGCAGAGGAGCAGTATTTATATAAATATAAAGGAAGGAGAAAAAGAGAAAAGAAAGAAATGTAGTAGTGTTTCGCTGACACTGTCCATCAAAGAGAGTTGCCCTCTCAAATGTTGGCTTGGGGCTAATTAAAATAGATTGTCTACTTGGCAAGTATTTCTTTTTAGAGGAGAAAAATGATTCCAGAAAGTAGCATAGCTGGAAGAAAATAGACTTTTAAAACAATCCATTGAAACTTACTCAAACCATATCTACCGTGTTTCTGGGTCACAACCTCAAAGGGGAATGCACTGACCAATTAACCCAAATATCCAATTCTTCGAAAAGTTAGATTTTGCATTGTAAATTCATAAATTGGCCTGTTAAAAAGTAATGCCTCATCCCATCATCTTTGGATGAAATAATAAAATCAGATATCCAAATCCATTCAATGGCTACCCCCCACCAAGGCTAACGAGGGCAGGTGCCTCCAACAGACAGAGGGTCAGCCTTGACCTTATTACTTCCCTCAGCATTTTCAAAGAACTCCATGCAATCTAATTTTTCTCCTCATTACAGGAGCACACATTAATGCACAAAAGGACAAAATCACTTTCCAATTCATATCTTAAGAAACTTAAGAAATAGATATGCTTTGCAACACTCTCAGTGAGGGAATAAGTTCTAGAAGATCTTAGGATTGTGATTTATTTCTTTTTGTTTATTTATTTACTTTTGTAGTAATCTCTATACCCAACATGGGGCTTGAACTCAAAACCCTGAGATCAAGAGTCCCGTGCTCCTCCAACTGAACCAGCCAGGCACCCAGGTTGTGATTTAAATCAGTTTATTCTAATTTTCTTTTCCAGTAAAGTACATTTCCCCATCTGTCTGTAATAATTTTATGTGACTGAATTCCCTCTTAGTTTCACCCTTGTAAGAGCTTGGATCCATTAATACTAAAGATGGCTGCCGAATATATCTTTAAATTACAGAGGTTGAACCAGATGAAGTAGCCATCAGTAGCCATCTTTACATATAAAAAGAACAATTTCCTGAGTACAACCAATACAATGAAAAATCCAGAGAGTTTCTGGTGTGCTGAGACATCTCTAAGCACAACCTTTCCTTCCTCTGGGGGCTTCACTGTTCCCCTACAAGATGACTCTAAGTTCCTTTCAACCCCATCGATGTCCCATGTCAATTCCCTAACCACCTTGAGAAGTTTTGTTTCAGAGAAACCATAAAGCAGAAAAATCCAGGCTTCTTTCAGGAGATAATGCCCAAACCAAAGGAAATAATGAGGGAAAAAAATCGGACCTTTTAACTTGTGAAGGTAATAAAAACGCATTCCAGAGTGTAAACAGTTTAAGACACTGTAATACCTGCTCCCCTACCTCAGCAAAGAAGTTTGTTCCATCTCTGCTGAAGAAAATCTCTGTGAAGACATTAGAGGTGATTTAGCTCCCAAACTAGTTGGGTCCTGTATGATCTGCACCACATTGTATTTATGGACTTCCATAAAGTGAAAGCTTCAAAGACGCTTCACCCAAGTCCCCAGGCTGGGCTGGCACTGGGGCCAATGAAAGCGATGCCTGATCCCTTAATTCGCAGGGCTGTGGTGGCTCCCCAGTCTCCCCTTTCTGCTGCCCCTCCCCGCCTCACCGGGAAGTGTAAATGGAAGGATTTGGGTTTATCCCCCAGGAGGCAGAGTACAAAAACATGGTATGAAAATAAAGTATTCGGGATAATACGCTTACTCTCTGAGGGTGTAAATGCTCACAATACACGCTTGCTGCCGATCCTGCATTTCCTCTTCGGGCTAGCATCCAGTGGCACTGCTTAAGGCCACCAAGGCCTTCTTTCTCGATAGCACAGAAATAACTCATCCTAACAAGGACATGTATGTGGGGATGCATGTTTACATAGACAGACATGCTCAGAAGAAAGCGTGCACATAAGCCTTTTTGTAGGCCCCACCCATTCTGGCCAGGATCATGAAGGCTTAGTTCCTGTTCACAGAAAAGACAACAACAAAGAAGGTAAGTGAACTGGCTTTCTCTGAATGAAGGAATGACCACCAGTGGCCACTGACTTCACAAAAAGAGATACAATAGTTACTAGTCCGATTTTGGAATTATTCTTGCTAAAAAAAAGAAATAATAATAATCTAGACAGAATGAGATCAATCTCCAAATCTAACTACCAGTTCACAGAAAATGGAAAGGGACAAAGGAAAAAAAGTAGGGTGCACAGCTCCAGACGTATATAACGGGGCAGATATGATGATGGCAGCATATGGAAGTTCTCTGTAACCTCTGGACAAACTAAACGCCCAGTGCTTGGATCCATCTATAATATCCCTGCCATGTGGGCATTCCCTCACTATCTCTAGAGGGATGTCACGTTTGGGCAGACTTAAAATCACCCCTGTAATTCTTTTGTTTATTAAATAAAAGCCTGCCTTTTTTGTGCTGGGCACGTTGCAGTGAACATGGTTAGTTTCGCCATTGCACTTCCCAGAATTCTGCTCCCCCTAGGATTCTGGGTTAGAGTTGCCAGAAGAGGACCTCGGGCAAGATTCTGAGAGGCAGAGTGAAGTCTTCGGTCAGATATGGTAGCAGAGAGACACAGAGGAGCCTGGAAGGTCCAAGCTGAACTTTTTCTCCTCTACTCCACATTTAGTTTTTCTTCCCAGTTGTGAATGCTGCACACCCGCAGTGTCCCACACCAGGTTCTCAGTCACAGACCCTCTGTAGCTCACCAGAGGCAACAGCTTCCCAAAGACAGTCCATCAGCAACCCCTTTACAGTCCTACTTCAGGAGTTCCATGAGCTAATCTTCTCAGATCTCCCTGCAAGCTCTGACTTGCACACCTAGGTCAGTGTTTCACTCATTTCTTAAAGGAATGACTCCTTCTCTGATCCTCAACTCCCCTTTCTGGACCCTTCTTTCTCCTGATCGTCCCACAATTGTGTAAAGTTTAATTCTTATAATAAAAACCTCAGCCCACACCCAAACTGGCACTGCTTCCCTGTGGAACCCTGTGTGATGATAAGGAACACCTTTATCATCTACTGGACCTGGTTCTGCATCCCAGAGCCTTTCACGACTGGCAATTCTAACCCTGCTGCAGGAGAGCCTGCAGAGGACTGGAAGGTTGCCACAGTTTTTCACTGTGGACCTCGTTCCTTCTGGCTATCACACCTAACTCTTCAGGATTTCTGCCTGGATACGGTTTCAACCCCTCTCACATCAGGTCATTCTCCTAATAAGACTGCATGAGGCATTTTATTGGTGTATTTTTAATTGGAGCTGTTTCATTCCAAGTTCTTGAATCATTATTCCTATTACTTTGTACTACACATTCAAGGTTTCTTTCAAATAGTCACATTTGACCAGTATGCTTTCATATCTTTATCTAACCCATTGATCCATAGGAAGGTGCTGAGGACAAACTGTAGCTGATACAGATTTCTATTAAAAGAGTCTTTTTGAGATACGACAGTCATATCCATGTTTTCATCTGACCCCAAGTAAGTCAATACCTAATCTAGGAGACTTGATCAAATTAGATAGTACAAAGGTTAAATAAATAGAGATATGCCACCAGAAGCTTTAAATCTAGGAGAATAGTGCATCATTGAAAATAGGGACAGACAGTAGGGCACACATTCTCACATTGTATGCAAGATATCCAAGAAGATACATTAAATTTTAGATGCGTTAGGTTGGAGGTATATGGAAAGATACTCAAGCAGAAGATGGACATTTGCAAAGAGTGATATTTGAATCACAAGGGAAAATTTGCTCTTTTAAAAGATAATAGATAACTAGGTAGAGATAAAACTGGGGGAGGCCAAGAATAGTATTTTAGTAATGTCAGTGTGATATGAGCATATGATCTCCTGGAAGCTAGTAGCTGTTTCTAGCACAGTACCATCTACATGAGAAAAGTTAAGGTAGGAGAACTACACAAATTTGTGTCTCCATTACTAGGAACCACCTGGCTAGTAAGAAACCACATGACTCTGATTCTATTATATCCCGAAACCCACTACTGAACGGAAAGACTCTCTTACTTTATACAGACTATGATAAATAGGAGGTTAACCCAAATTGTTGAATACATTTCATCTAATTTTACCCGTTTGCTAAAACGGGACTTCTCTCCCTCCATAAATGTCTTTCGATTTTGACCAGTGTATGAACAGACAGGAAACATTTCAAATGGCCATCACTTGAGGACTGCTTGAATAAACCATGCAGGTTTCAAGGGGATGAGAAATATGCATGTATGCTGTTAAGGGGTAACTGCAGAGATAAATGGTATAAAATTGTTTTGTTTTGTTTTTAAGGTAGAGGAAAACATGTATATTAAGCAAACATTTATCTAAGAAAGTGGAGGTGAGGGAGACACCAATATCTATGTATACTTGCTGCTTAAAAAAAATAGATAAGCAATGAAGTTTTTAAAAAATTACTTGCAGAGGAGAGGAAGACAGCAGTGGAGGACAGACTTCTCTGAATATACTGGTTTACATGACTTTAACACAAAATTAAATAAAATTTAAGATATCTACACTATAACTCTGAATCAAAGTGAAACAAATTTAACTACCTAAGAAGCTGGTAGATTGTATGGAGAAGAATTGGCTAAAAGACAATAGCTTGACTGAACATCCCTGGGGCATATACTCTAAAGATGAAAAGGTGAAAAATAAATTTAAACTGCTTTTGATAATCATTCCAATTTCTTGAATTATCATTCCTATACTTTGTACTACTATTTAATACTACTACTAATACTACTATTACTTTGTACTACTATTTAATACTACTACTACTATTTAATAATAGTAATTCCTATTGTTATTTTGAAATACTATTACTTATATATAAATTTATATAGAAAGACAAAACAAATAAGGATCAGTATGAACTCATTATTTGGTCTCCCTTTATTTTCTTTTTTTTAAAGATTTTATTTATTTATTTGACAGAGAGAGACACAGGAAGAGAGGAGCACAAGCAGGGAGAGTAGGCAAGGGAGAAGCAGGCTTCCTGTTGAGCAGGGAGCCTGAAACAGAGCTGGATCCCAGGACCTTGGGATCATGACCTGAGCTTAACGACTGAGCCACCCAGGCACCCCTAGTTTCTCTTTAAAAAGAAAGAAACGGAAGAAAGTTGGGAGGGGGAGGGGAAAAGGAAGACGGAGAATGATGATCAATCCAGTAGTAATAAGCACGCCTCCCATCCAGGTTATGGTCACTAAATAATATCATTTCCCATAAAAGAATGCCAGTTCCTTGGGAAAATGCCTAATTCTAGGTTTCGGGACAGAAATACACAAGATTTTGTCATACCAGAAAATAAGAAAACCATTGATAATGATTGAAGGACTCATAAGCCTAACATAAAAAGGCTCCCACTGGCCAAAATGGGACAATTTGAGCATTGATAAGAAAATGCATGAAATAAAGAGTATATATGTTTAAGCACCATAAGTTCATTATGATACTTTAAACAAATGAAGTGACCAAGTTTGGCTGATGTTAAGAAACCAATTCATTGAAACTAGTTTTTTGGTTTTTGGTTTTTGGTTTTTTTTTAAGAGAGAGAGAGAGGGGCAGAGGTGGTTGTGAATATAGCACCTCTCTGGCCTTCCCCATACAAACTATACATCAAGATAATCAAATAGTTGGTATAGGGAAAGTATTCTGGCAATTAAACTAATAAGAAATAATAGAATATCACAAATCTAGACAATGGTCTCCAAAGCTGCCATTGTCACAAAAAGAAGAGACAACAGGTACTATGCCCATCTTATGAAAAAGAATGTGTTTTTAAAGCTATTCTATTATTTATTTTGCAATACTTATTGAAATGTTTATGAATGATATGATAGGACATCTGCACTTTCTTTAAAATAAACTAGGAAGGGGGCAGGGAAACCAAGAAGTAGGTAGAGGTACAGGTGGAACAAAACTGGCCATGAGTTAATGATTGTTATAGCTGGGAGATGGTAAAGGAGGTTTGTTGCACTATTCTCTCTACTTTTGTGAATGCTTGAAATTTTCAGTAACAAAATTTTGTTAGTTGATGAGGATTTGAAATCAAATTCCCTGTATTTGAATCACAATTCAGCTACTTCAAGGCAGTGTAATCCTGGGCAAACTACAGCAAGTTATGTAACCTGTCTGCAACTTGGCTTCCCCATCTGTACAATAGGAACATTGTACAGATGAGCCATCTCATCTGTAAGAAAAAGTTGCCATCTTGGGGCGCCTGGGTGGCTCAGTGGGTTAAAGCCTCTGCCTTCGGCTCGGGTCATGATCCCAGGGTCCTGGGATCGAGCCCCACATCCAGCTCTCTGCTCAGCGGGGAGCCTGCTTCCCCCCCTTTCTCTCTGTCTGCCTCTCTGCCTAATTGTGATCTTTCTGTGTCAAATAGATAAATAAAATCTTTAAAAAAAAAAAAAAAAAGAAAAGAAAAAGTTGCCATCTCAATGGGCTGTTGGGAGAATTAATTGAGGTAATATATGTAAAGTACCTAGAATAATTCCTGATACACAGCAAACACTTAAATTGGTCCACAAAATTAAATGAAAGTTTCTGGGACTTCAAACCCTTAAGACTGGCTCATGAGAAATTATTATTCTTTCTTCTTAGTGAGGAACATAATATCAATCCAACAATCTCTTTACCCACCCCCCCCACAATAGCCAAATAGAAAACAAAAAATGACTAATCTTTCAGTTTTCACCATTTTGATACTCTTCTGGTGCTCCCAAAGGAGAGCACCATATCCTTAGGTCAACTCTCCAAGGGACTTCTCTCTTTTCTCTCCAAAACCTATCTCCAGGGCCAGCCCAGAAGTCTTCCCTGAGACCGCTGGTGCTAGTGTAGTTCAGTAGAAGATACAGCGGCGTGTAGTCAAAAGCTCTGGATCTTCAACTGCATCTGCCTTTGAATAGCTGTCCCACCTTGGAATAATGGCGTGGACTTTCCAGAATTTGAGTAACAAAATACTGCCATTCTCTTTGGAACTCTTGACCTAAAATTCCCTTTGGAGACTATTAGAAAATTATTTTGAGAACCTCTTGCTAATAGCAAATCTTCAGCCTTTGGGGGTAAAATTATAATCATACATAGCCAAGATCATTTGAATGAGGTAGATAATAAAGCTGTCTTTGGCTTAAAACCAGACATAACTATTAAATTTCCTTTAGGAATTATATACTGACTTAAAAAAAAAAAACACCTTCCCACCAAAAGGCAGTGACAGGAGCAAGATTGAAGAGGAGTAGGAGACCTAAATATCATCAGGTCCCAGAAGTTCAGCTTGATAGTTATCAAACCATTCTGAACACCAACAAACTCAACAGGAGATAGAAGAGAAGAGTAGCAATTCTAGGAACAGAAAAGTGACCACTTTCTGGAAGGTAGGACATGAGAGGAAGTGAATCTGAGGTGATATATGGGAAGAGAGACCTCGGAGGGAGGGGCCGGCTCCCGGAAAGCTATAGAGCACCAGAGCACAAAATCAGAAATTTTAGAAGTCTCCTCCACTGATGGACGTGGCTCCAGAGGCTAAGCGGGGGTAGAGCACTCGTGGGGACAGTGTGGACTTGGGATCCTCGGGGTCACAAAAAGACCAGGGGTGCCAGAGTGTGGCAGAGATCACAGGTACTGGAGCGGGGAGGCTGGCTGCAGAGATGGAGCCAAGGAGGGGGCTCTCAGCTCTGGATTACCTTAAACTGTGATCCAAGACACAGTAAGGCCATTGGTTTTCAAGCAAGGACTTACAAGTGGTAGATCCAGGGAGAACCTCTCCTTCCTCCCCTAGGAGGAGCAGCATGGGAACATGCTACAGGAATCTACTGGGTTTGGAGACTCCAAATGGGGCCATGCACCAGAGGTAGAAACATTTGGTCGTAGACTGAGCGAGCTCAGAGTGTGGCCAGAGACCAGGGAGATAGGAATGACTGCTTTTCTCTGAGGGCTCACTGAGGAGTGGGGCCCTGAGCTCTTGTCTCTTCTGGGACTGGAGATAGGGAGGCCACCATTTTCATTGCTGTCCTCCAAAGCTGTACAGAAAGGATTCAGGGAACAAAAGCTACCGAAAGTGACCAGAGCAGAATTACGTAGCCTGGCTCCTGGCAAGGGCGGTGCAATTCCGCCTCAAATAAAGACATTTGAGAAGCACTGCAACAGGCCCCTACCCCAGAAGATCAGCAAGAACATCCAGCCAAGACCAAGTTTACCAATCAATGAGAACCGCAGAACTCTAGAGCTAAAGGAATGCAGCACATAAAACTCATGGCTTTTTCCCCATGATTCTTCAGTCTTTCAAAGTTAAATATTTTTAATTTTATCTTTTTCTTCCTCCATTTTTTAATTTTTCCTCTTTCCTATTTTAACCTTATTAACTATTTTATCTTACCAATACCTTTTTTAAAAATCTTTTTAAATTTTCATTGTTATAGTCATATTCTGCACCTTTGTTGTATTTGACCTTATTTTTTGTATGCATATAGGTTTTTCCTTCTTTAAGATTTTGGGACACAATTTCCTCTAACAGATCAAAATATACCATAAATCTAGCACATGGCTTTGTTCTAGTCTCCAGCTTAATCACATTCTTTCCTCCTTTTTTTTTTCTTTTCAACCAACTTCTTATCAACTCCTTTTTTAGAATCCCTTTTAATTTTCATCTTTACAGTTATATTCCATTCCTTCATCATGTTCACCCTTATTTTCATATATATATATATATATGCTTTTCTTTCTTTAAAATTTTGGGAGGCAGTTTCTTCTAACAGACCAAAATACACTCAAAATCAAGTGTGTGGCTCTGTTCTATTCACCAGTCTAATATATTTTTTCTTCTTCTTTTTCTCCTTTCTTCTCCCTGCCACCTCTCCCGCCACCCCCCCACCCCCCCACCCCAGTTTCAAGCCTCTTCCAACTTAGTTAGTGTATATTTTTCTGGGCTCATTGCTTACCCTTTTAGTATTTTGTTCTCTCATTCATCTAATCTAATCTGAATAAAATGACAAGGCAGAAAAACTCGCTTTCAAAAAAAAGAACAAGCAGCAGTACCAACAGGGAGGGACCTAATCAATATAGACATTAGTAAGATATCAGAACTAGAGTTCAGAATGACAATTATCAAGATGCTAGTTGGTCTGAAAAAAAAAGCCAAACAAACAAACAAACAAACAAAAACATGGAAGATACTAGAGAATCCCTCTCTGGAGAAATGAAATCCCTTTCAGGAGAAGTAAAAGAGCTAAAATCTAACCAAGTTGAAATTTAAAAAGCTAATAATGAGGTGTAGTCAAATATGCAGGCTCTTACTGCTATGATAAATTATAGAAGACCAAATGATGGAGAATAAAGAAGCTGAGAAAAAGAGAGATAAATAACTATTGGATCACGAGGGGAGAATTTGAGAGATAAGTGATACCATAAGACAAAACAATATTAGAACAATTGGGATCCCAGAAGAAGAAGAAAGAGAGAGGGGCAGAAGGTATATTGGAGCAAATTATAGCAGAGAATTTCCCTAATTTGGCAAAGGGAACAAGCATCAAAATCCAGGAGGCACAGAGAACCCCCCTCAAAATCAATAAAACAGGTCAACATCCTGTCATCTAATAGTAAAACGTACAGTCTCAGTGACAAAGAGAAAATCCTGAAAGCAGCCTGGGACAAGAGGTCTGTAACATTCAATGGTAGAAACATTAGCTTAGCAGCAAATCTATCTACAGAGACCTGACAGGTGAGAAAGGACTGGCATGATATATTCATAGCACTAAACAAGAAAAATATGCAGCAAAGAATACTATATCCAGTTAGGCTATCATTGGAAATAGAAGGAGAATATAAAAAGCTTCCAGGACAAACTAAAACTAAAAGAATTTGCAAACACCAAACCAGCTCTACAGGAAGTATTAAAAGGGGTTCTCTAAGCCAAGAGAGAGCCTAAAAGTAACAGACCAGAAAGGAATAGAGACAATATACATTAACAGTCAACTTACAGGCAATATAATGGCACAAAATTCATATCTCTCAATAGTTACCCTGAATGTAAATGGGCTAAATGCCCCAATCAAAAGTCACAGGGTATCAGAATGGATAAAAAAACAAAACCCATCAATATGCTGTTTACAAGAAACTCATTTTAGACCCAAAGACAACTCCAGATTTAAAGTGAGGGAGTAGAAAACAATTTACCATGCTAATGTACATCAAAAGAAAGCTGGGGTGGTAATCCTTATATCAGATCAATTAGATTTTAACCCAAAGACAATAATAAGAGATGAGGAAGGATACTATATCATACTTAAAGGGTTTGTCCAATAAGAAGATCAAACAACTTTAAATATCTATGCCCCTAACATGGGAGCAGCCAATTATATAAACCAATTAATAACAAAATCAAAGAAACACATTGGCAATAATACAATAATAGTAGGGGATGTTAACACACCCCCCCCCCCACTGAAATGGACAGATATCCAAGCAAAAGATCAACAAGGAAATAAGGGCCTTAAATGACACACTGGACCAGATGGACATCACGGATATATTCAGAACATTCCATTCCAAGGCAACAGAATGCACATTCTTCTCTAGTGCACATGGAACATTCTCCAGAATCGATCACATCCTGGGTCACAAATCAAAGCAAAAGACTGGGATTGTTTCCTGCATATTTTCAGACCACAGCGCATTGAAACTAGAACTCAACCACAGGAGGAAAGGTGGAAATAACTCAAATACATGGAGGCTAAAGAGCATCCTATTAAAGAATGAATTAAATTAAAGAAGAATTTTAAAAATTCATGGAAACAAATGAAAATGAAAACACAACTGTTCAAAATCTTTGGGATACAGCAAAGGCAGTTCTGAGATGAAAGTATATAGTGATACAAGCCTTTCTCAAGAAACAAGAAAGCTCTCAAGTACACAACCTAACCCTACACCTAAAGGAGCTAGAGAAAAAATAGCAAAGGAAGTTTAAACCTAGCAGAAGAAGATAAATAATAAAGATCAGAGCAGAAATCAATGAAATAGAAACCAAAAGAACAGGAGAACAAATCAACGAAACTAGGAGCTGGTTCTTTGAAAGAATTAATAAGATTGAAAAAACCCCTGGCCAGACTTATCCAAGAGAGAAGAGAAAGGACCCAAATTAATAAATTCATGAATGAAAGAGGAGAGAAATACAAACAATTATAAGAACATATTATGAGCAACAATACACCAACAAATTTGACAATCTGGAAGAAATGGATCATTCCTAGAGACATATAAACTACCAAAACTGAATGAAGAAGAAATAGAAAACCTGAACAGACCCATAACCAGTAAGGAGATAGAAGCAGTCATTAAAAATCTCCAATAAACAAGAGCCCAGAGCCAGACGACTTGCCAGGGGAATTCTACCAAACATTTAAAGAAGAATTAATACCTATTCTCCTGAAACTGTTCCAAAAAATAGAAATGGAAGGAAAACTTCCAAACTCATTTTATGAGGCCAGCATTATCTTGATCCCAAAACCATACAAAGACCCCCTCAAAAAGGAGAATTATAGACCAATATCCCTAATGAACATGGATCACCAAAATACCAGCCAATAGGATCCAACAATACATTAAAAGGATTATTCCCACACCCAAGTGGGATTTATTCTTGGGCTGAAAAGTTGGTTCAACATTGGCAAGTCAATCAATGTGATACAATATATTAATAAAAGAAAGGACAAGAACCATATGATATTTTCAATAGATGCTGAAAAGGAATTTGACAAAGTACAGCATACTTTCTTGATCAAAACTCTTCACAGTGTAGGGATAGAGGGTACATACCTCAATATCATAAAAGTCATCTATGAAAAACCCACAGCAAATATCATTCTCAATGGGGAAAAACTGAGAGCTTTTCCCCTAAGGTCAGGAACACAGCAAGGCTGTCCACTATCACCACTGCTATTCAACATAGTACCAGAAGTCCTAGCCTCGGCAATCAGACAACAAAAAGAAATAAAAGGCATCCAAATCAGCAAAGAAGTCAAACTCTCACTCTTTGCAGATGATATGATATTTTATATGGAAAACCCCAAAAGACTCCACTCCAAAATTGCTAGAATTCATACAGGAATTCAGTAAAGTGTCAGGATATAAAGTCAATGCACAGAAATCAGTTGCATTCCTATACACCAACAGCAAGACAGAAGAAAGAGAAATTAAGGAATTGATCCCATTTACAATTGCACCTAAAGCCACAAGATACCTAGGAATAAACCTAACCAAAGAGGCAAAGAATCTGTACTCAGAAAACTATAAAGTACTCATGAAAGAAAGTGAGGAAGATGCAAAGAAATGGAAAAATGTTCCATGCTCATGGATTGGAAGAACAAATATTGGGAAAATGTCTATGTTACCTAAAGCAATCTACACATTTAATGCAACCCTTATCAAAATACCACCCATTTTTTTCCAAAGAAATGGAACAAATAATCCTAAAATGTACATGGAACCAGAAAAGATGCTGAATAGCCAGAGGAATGTTGAAAAAGAAAACCGAAGTTGATAGCATCACAATTCCAGACTTCAAGCTCTATTATGAAGCTGTAATCATCAAGACAGTACGGTACTGGCACAAAAATGGACACACAGATCAATGGAACAGAATAGAGAGCCCAGAAATAGACCCTCAACTCTATGGTCAACTAATCTTTGACAAAGCAGGAAAGAATGTCCAATGGAAAAAGACAGTCTCTTCAACAAATGGTGTTGGGAAAGTTGGACAGCCACATACTGAAGAATGAAACTGGACTATTTCCTTACACCACACACAAAATAGACTCAAAATGGAGGAAAAACCTCAATGTGAGACAGGAATCCATCGAAATCCTTGAGGACAACACAGGCAGCAATCTCTTCAACCTCAGCTGCAGCAACTTCTTCCTAGAAACATGGCCAAAGGCAAGGGAAGCAAGGGCAAAAATGAACTATTGGGACTTCATCAAGATCAAAAGCTTTTGCACAGCAAAGGAAATAGTCAACAAAACAAAAAGACAACTGAAAGAGTGGGAGTACATATTTGCAAATGACATATCAGATAAAGGGCTAGTATCCAAAGTCTATAAAGAACTTATCAAAATCAACACCCAAAGAACAAATAATCCAATCAAAAAATAGGCAGAGGACATGAACAGACATTTCTGCAAAGAAGACATCCAGATGGCCAACAGACACATGAGAAAGTGCTCCACATCACTCGGCATCAGGGAAATACAAATCAAAACCACAGTGAGATACCACCTCACACCAGTCAGAATAGCTAAAATTAACTAGTCAGGGAACAGATGTTGGTGAGGATACAGAGAAAGGGGAACACTCTGACACTGTTGGTGGCAATGCAAGCTGGTACAGCCACTCTGGGGAAAAGTATAGAAGTTCCTCAAAAAATTGAAAACAGAACTACCCTACAACCCAGTAATCGCACTACTGGGTATTTACCCTAAAGATACAAATGTAGTGATCTGAAGGGGCACATGCACCTGAATGTTTATAGCAGCAATGTTCACAATAGCCAAACTATGGAAAGAACCTAGATGTCCATCAACAAATGAATGGATAAAGAAGATGTAGTACATATACATACAATGAAATACTATGCAGCCATCAAAAGAAAACCCTCCAAATCATGCTTGCCATTTGCAATGACATGGATGGAACTAGAGGGTATTATGCTAAGCAAAATAAGTCAATCAGAGAAAGACAATTATCATATGATCTCTGATATGAGGAATTTGGGGGACAGGGCAGGGACATGGCAGGGTTATGGACACTGGGGACGGTGTGCTATGGTGAGTATTGGAATTGTGTAGGACTGATGATTCACAGACCTGTACCCCTGAAGCAAATAATATATGTTAATAAAATAATAATATTAATTAATTAATTTTTTTAAAAGGCAGTAACAGTATTCTCAGGTTAAACATAAATAGCTTCTTCAAAACATGTATGCCTTAGAAAACTTTCCTTGGGAGATGTTTGCTAATTTTTCTCGAAACCACTTCATTTCTTCTGAACCTCATCTTAAGCAGAATCATAGTCATAATATCTACAAAGTGCTTGAATCTTTGAGTTTTGTCTTTTGTGTAGATGTAGCCATAGAGGTCATTTTACAAGTCAAAAATCATCGAATTCATATTTCAATTAAACAGCTTAAAAAAACTCAATATACCTAGGAACCAGATCAGTTGTGTTTCATTCTCTCTAAAATGGGGCTAACAATAGTATGTGCACCTCATAGGGTGGTTTTAAGGATTAAATGAGTAAATATATATTAAGTATTTGGACAAACTAGCTCATATAAGCTATAAAAGTGTTAGCTACTAATGTCCTTATTAATATTTCAGGTTCCAGTTTTCAGAAATTAAATATCTCTCATTCCATTTCATTTTCATTCATCTTGCTTATCACAAACACAGATTCCTATCCCTGAGTGCACACTATCTAAGGGTTTGAAAGGCTCTTGAAGTTGTTTTCTATGTTTGGGTCGCATTTTGATCTAGAGAGACAAGATTACATGCAAATAAATTATACCTATCAATCAGCAAAAAATTTACTGCACGCCAATTATACCCAAATTGATGCATTAGGAACTGTAGAAGAAATACAAGAAAGGAAAATGCACAAGCCTCATCCATGAGGAGTTTCCTGGTTGAAGAACAGAAAAGTTACATATAAGTTTGGACGCCTGTTTAAGGAAGTACAGCCTGGGTGCAAAGCGACTGGGTAGTGACTGATATGATACACTCAGCAGAAGAACTGGGCAGAGAAGTCCCTGGGAGACCAGAATGATCCAAATTCTTTCAGGGAAGATAGACTTGAGCCACAGCTGAAGGGCTGAGTAGAATTCAGACAAGGGCATGAACAAGGGAAGGAGAGATTTTGAATGGACACTGGAAGACCACATTGATGAAAACAGAAAGCCCATCCAAAGAAATATTGGGAGAGAAAGTTAGCAAAGGCATCGAGACTCTGGAAGACCAGCCTTAAGAATTTCAGCTTTGGGACGCCTGGGTGGCTCAGCTGGTTAAGCAGCTGCCTTCGGCTCAGGTCATGATCCCGGCGTCCTGGGATCGAGTCCCACATCGGGCTCCTTGCTTGCCAGGGAGCCTGCTTCTCCCTCTGTCTGCCACTCTATCTGCCTATGCTCTCTCTCTCTCTCTCTCTCCCTGACAAATAAATAAAATCTTTAAAAAAAAAAAAAAAAAGAATTTCAGCTTTATCTCAGAAGTGATACAAAGGTAATTGGGTTTTTGAACAAAGCTTTGATATGAATAAGGTGGAATTTTAAGAAAATTTCTGTATTTGGGGTCCATAGAGCCTGCTATGGCTGAATTATTTGCAGATATGGGCATTTGTGATTCCCTTTGCTCCTGTTTTCAACAATTTTGTGGTCCATTTGCCTGTGTTTACAACACCTTTGGTTCACATAATCCCTCAGATTTGAGTTCACCTTTCCAAAACAGAAGATCGAGGTAGCAGTCATGTAATTTGCTGGAAACTGGATCCATCTTGTACTTAGACCATGTAGCCAAGTGATCTTTCCAAACTGGGTGCCCACAACTCCCCAGGCTCTGAAACCTCTGGATGAGAGACACATCCAACCAAATACTGCCTCTCTTCCTTTCATAGAAAGTTATAGAAATAAAGAAGTACTGCTTTTTTCCCCTTTATGGTAAAAATGGTTTTTTTTTCTGATTACATAAATAATATATGCTTGCTATAAAAAATTCAAATATATCCAAGCACAGAGGAAGAAATTATCTGGAGTCCCTAAGACAACCACCATTCATATTTAGAGACTCATTTTTTTTAGCATCTTATCATGTACACATTCATACACATATATTTTGCAATTTTAATCATGGTATTGGTAATGCCTTGGTAATGTGAATTTCTTATCACTTAGACATTTTGTTTTCTTTCAGCTTTCCCTTCTCTTTCCCACCCCTTCATCCTGCTCTTCCCACACCCAGCTTTATATATCTAGTATATATATATTCTATAATTTTATGTTCTTATAAGCATATAAGCATATATATATAGGATTTTTATTATTTTTAGATTTATAAACATAGTATCCATTACATATATTTCTTTGTAACATATTTTGTCCACTAAACAGTACATTATGGAACTTCCTCCAAGTTAAATAACATTTAACTCCCTTTCTTTAATAGTTCATGAAGTAAGAATAACTCATATTTACTGGGTATTTACTATGTACAGGGACTGTTCCTGTGTAAGTTGCTTGTAAGACTTAATTCTCACAAAAACCTTACAAGATTGGTATTGTCATTGTCCTCATTTTATGCATAAGACAACTGAGTAATAGAAACTTAACACCTTTCCCAAAGCTGTTCATTACACATTTAAGATGCATATAGAGCTTAAAGCCCAGGCAGCCTGATCCTAGAGGCATGCCATTAACTTCCACATGATACATCTGACCCAGACTTGGTGGGGCTCCTAATCAGTCCCTCACTAGCGGGCATTCTCTTGATTCCAGCTTTTTGCCACTGCAATAATGTTTCAATAAATATCTTTCAACATATATCCTGATCTATAGGTATTTTATTCTCTTCATTCAACAGATTTTAATGAGGGTCTACTCTACGCCAGGGACTATTCTAGATGCTAGAATTCCAGGGGTAAGGGAAACAAATATGGTCCTTGTTTTCATAGAGTTCATATTGTGACGGGAGAAGAGAATAAATGAATGAATGAGAAGAAGAATAGGAGATAATGCCATTAAGTCATAAACAAAATATATATATATAATATATATAATAATATATATAATAATATTAATATATAATATAATAATAAATATATATAATATATATTAATATATTATATATATATAGTGATACAACAGAGAGGCACTCAATGATAACTGTAGGTAAATTTTTTTGTATGATATAGATCTCCAAGTGTGAGACTGCTGGGTTGAAGGATATGTTGCCATTTTCTTTAAATTTTAATACTTCCTGCTGCTTTGCTTCCCAAAAGGTATATTTCTAATAATTCTCACTTCCACAATGGTGCAGATTTTAAAAATAAACTTTTTTTGTGTTCCTTTTTAATTCACTAGAAGAACTCTGAAAAATGTTCCCTTCTCCGCTAACTATAATGACCTATTTCAAATTCAAACTACATAAATGTATATCAGCTATAAGGTAAACATCAAAAATTACTATGTATTACTTTGTGTATTTTTTAAAACACATGTATGGCTATTCCTATGAAATGGAGAACCTGCATCTCAAGAACTCTCTCGAAGGAAATATGCACATGTTGGTGAAGGTGGAAGTAGAGACTATCTTGTCTCCTGTTCCTAATACAGGTAGTAATACAGATACTTAGAAGAGTTAACATTTTTAGGAAATAGTTGAACACAACTGAGTTTTTAAGAATAACATGAAACCAGATCTGATAGATTGAAAAGAGACTTCTATTTTTAAAAATCTTGATAAACATTAAAAAGCAGCCTTTGAGGGGCTGAGGTATTTTCAGGAGTAGCAATCAAAAGAATACCACTGAACCTACGATCCATAGCATGTGGAGCTAGACTCTCCCCTCCCTACCCCCCACATCCCTGTTCCTTATCTCTAGGCCTGCCTAGTTATCACAAGTTCTTGTTATTTAGAAGACTCATGCATATGCAACAGGTATTTCAACAGAGAAAAATGCAACTGAGTAACTTCCAACCACCCTAAGATGATACAGAAAGAAGGCCAACCTGTCTTACTGGCTCGCATTAGTCCCGAGACCCCTTCCACCATTCCAAGGAAAAGTGGGTGACACTCAGAAACTTCCTCCCTGTAAAATGCCCTGCCAAATCAGATTGATACCTAAATCTAACCTTTCACTTTAGAGGACTCTGCACACTTTATATGTGCAGGAAAGCAGGGTTTTATTTTAACCATGTTTCACAAGCAAAAGCAATGGAAAGAATTCCACGCCTAATCTTTTTTTTCCCCTTTCCCTTGAAATCTGATCATATTCCTAACTTTAGTCATACTGCCTGGTTTCCTTTCCTTAATGGAGTGAAATTTATGTCTGTGATTAGAGAATTGGCTTGGGAAAACCATTTGAGTTTTAAAAGTTATATGTTTTAACAATAATAGATATGAGAACCCTGGAAGAAAACCAGTTTGTTTTGGATGTTAATTCAGACATCATAATGACTTGCTATTTCAATCCACAGTTAGTAGGTAATGGTGGTATTAGACATATTGGAGGAGGGAAAGAAAAGTTGAGTTGAAAGTTTTCACAAGGATAGCATGGCGATAAATTTAAAATTATAGCCTAGATGTATATAGCTTTCTGGCTAACATGTCTGGGTTTATTTTGAAAATAAAGAATAAGGTGGCACGCGGTTAAAGAGTGGCTTTGTGGAAGTGCATTTACCACAAGCATGACCCTTGAACTCTAGCCTCCATAGACACAGGAAAAGAAGAATCAGATGTTCCTTGTTTTCTACAATAGATGTGTTCCTTAATGGAACTATATTTTTTCAGTGTATCAGAGAGACTCACTATAAATGAAGTGATCAGCCTTTGAGGGGAAAAGGAGAAAGGCCATGAAATGCCCTTCACCCAACCACAAATAGGCCACATCCTCCCGGCGGGGGAAGGGGGAACACATGACACCGCAGGACCCCCGGGGCTCCCAGCTGCACAATTCTGAATAATCTGAATGGAAGTCCCTCTACCTTTTTGCTGCGACACTTAGAGCGAGTTACTGAATATTTCTGAGCGTCATCTGCAAAATGGGGTGTTTTCAGCACCTAGCTTCAGTGGGTGTTGTGAGAATTAAATGAGATGATGTACAAAGAGTGATGACGCTCACTGCATTGTAGTTCCTTCCTCCTTCCCACCTAGTTGTTATGCTGGCTTTGGAATAATTGAATTGGAAGAAAGGAGTCCGAAAGAAAAGAGGAGGCAGGTATGGGGGTGGAAAGGAAGAGCTGCTTGGGAGTGGTCTGTACTTAATTGGCCCCAGAAACCTCCGTTAAAGAACCAAAGAAACACCACACGTACCTGACGCATAACCTATAGCCAACCCTCTCTTGCAGAGAGAAATTCTTGTGCAATACGAATAATTGCTTCCTAATGCTTTTAATTTCTAAGTTTTTCTAATCAGGGCATACTTTACTTACTTTATTTACTTACATAGCTGCTCCATATTTTAGCGATGCTATAAATATATTGTTTATGTCATTCATTTCAATAGGACTCATTTTAATGCTATGGGCCTATAATAGTGCTTGTCCCAAAACGAGTACTGAAAATAATTTTGACAGCACAATAACCTGGGGAATCTTTTCCAGGATATCCCAAGCACAGCAAACACAAGAAACCAAATCCATGACCCCAAAAGTTTTTAACATACAAATTCTCAAATTCTTAAATATCCCTATAGCCTATAACATCCACCACGATGTGTAGGAGAGCACAGAGGAGAAGTCTAAGTAACCCTTCCAGCTTCTTAATAAGTGAATGAGGTTAAAAACACAGGATCACCAATTCCATACAAATATTTTCTGGCTAAGAGCTTTCACTTTCTTAGAACTTTCACTTGTCATTTCCATCAAGCTGGGACTTCTGTACGGGTCCCTTTTTTCACAAGGAACCAAATGATGACTTGACAGGAGTTCTGGGCTGGGTCCGTTGAGATAAGGGAAGAACAGCAGAATCACACTGAGGGAGCTCAGAGGCAGTTCACTCATTGCGTAGGAGGCCCGCTTCCACGCACAAGATAAAATTTCAGAGTTCTGGGCCTGATGGAGATGCAAATTTTATGTATCATGGGCTTTTAGGATGCCTCATGAGTAGTTGAACCTAGCGATGGTATCTCCGTTAACGCCGAAGGCCTCACATTATCGATATAGGAGGCATGATGCCATTGATCATGTGCCCAGCCCCTAACCCACGCAGGAACTGAGAGGAAGCGAGAACACATGCTTTACATCAATTCTAAAGCTAATGTCTTCTGCAGGTGTCTTCCTTTAAACAGAGATGCGTCATCGTCAGGTACGTGTTGGGAAATCTACAACGTTCCTTAAGAGAGCTGTTGGAAGATGAGAAAGCTGTCTTTGCTTTATTTAAGGATAAATTACCCAATCTCGTTACACCACAGTGTGAGAAGTCACTTGACAAGGAGAATTTTTTAAGTTCATCTCTTTCTTTGCTCTCCGTCTCCCTGAGACTTACCTTCAGAGCTAGCTGGGGCCTGATTTTATACACAATTTGCCACAAAGTTCTGGGAAGTTTTTTTAATGGTAACTGAAGAGTGCTGACATATATTTAAATAAGATTTCATACCAGCATGGCTTTATGCTAGCTCTTCTTGAACGACTACAGAAGGAAATCCACTGTGGTAAATTCCCGGCTCCCCACTTCCACCAGCATCCACTCCATCACCACTGCCAGCCCAAAATTGCTTTATTGCAGTGGAATTATGTTATAATGTTAAATTGCTATAATTCAGGTTTCCAGGCTAGAAGAAAAGCAGCCCAGAGAGTCCCGTCTTTCTGAAGCGAATTAACAAATGAAAAGAAGTGCACTGTAGGAGCAGTAAGGAAGTAAGGGAAGGAACTTCACAGGGGAAAGAAGGAAGCAACTCCCCTTGGTGTATTCCCCGGGGTTTTGCCCAGATTTGTTTTATCGCATTTCAGGGTGTTGGAGGCAGTGAAAGCTCAACTTTGGCCCCACTACTTCTCTTCCCTCCTTTCCTGCTGCCGCCTTCCATGCTCAGCCGGGTCCTTGAGCGGCTGATAATGATGAAACAGGTTTGGGAGACAATTCCACGTTGCAGAAAATAAGGTGTCATAAAATTGATAAAGCTCCATTCCTAGAAGCCGCTACCTGACACAGAAGTTAACATTGTTCTACCAAATACTTCTTTGAAATGAGATTCCACTGTTAGCCACCCCTTCGTGAATAAAGATTCAATCCGAAACATTATGTGCCAAGTGGTCTGATAGACACGGGGTGGGGGGTGGGGGGGTACACAAAGATGAAGTGACGAGAAGATGGGCTCTCCCCTCCACGGTCTGGGACAGGGCTGCTTGAGGAAAAGAGAAGATGTAAAATCTAGCTTCGCTCTGTAGCTCTTTCTTCCCTTTAATCAAGCCCACATGCTTGACGCCAGGGAACTAAATGTGGTGAGGAGGGAAGGATTATAAAAATGTTCACTTTCATCCTACAGATATGAGAAAACAAGAACACACTGCCATTATTCAACAACTTTATAGCTCCAAATAATGCTAGCGTGCAGTAAATCAATGGAGGGTTCTGCCGGCCGCACCAAATGGGCACCTCACATGGGCTCTGGGGCAGAGGTCATGTCATTCCAGCCATGGCCCTCGACAAGACAAGGAGAAAGGCCAGGGGAAGACAGGAGGCAGGGAAGGCCCCGTCTGATCTCAGAGCCAACGACAGCCCTCTAACCCCCTCCCCTGCAACCTTCCCTCCCTTCTTAAAAAATGACAGAAATCAGGAAATATTACTTCGGCTTGCAAGCTTCTGTCCTGGCCTATCAAACCCACAGAGAAGTCCCAGCAAATTACTGGAAACTGCACTTTGAACTTAGCCTCTGGCAAAGAGCCCAGTCAAACAGAAATGTAAAAGTTCCTTTCCTCTGAGGGGCCCCTGCACCAGGGTGTCCCTATAGACACTCTAGAGCTGATTGCAACAGGTTGGAATGAGGCCCTGAGCCAGGAAAACAAGCCCTAACCAGTATGATTTCCTACTGCCTGTGTTGTTTCTTAAAAAGGTTTTCTTTGGCTTGTTCTCCCTGGTTTTGTTGGACTGGGTTACAGGCTCAGGTCCCATCGAGGAAAAGACTGGCACCATTTTCACAAAATGTCTAATCCTTGTTTAGCTCAAAAACGGCCCCATCAGCCCCACCAGTAAGTACAGTCATGTTGGGGGGTAGCTAGGGGCAGACCAGTTGCTAAGCAAATTCTCTGAACTCCCAGGGAATTGAAAAATAATGAGCTTGTAAACCCTGCAGATATTTCTACCTCTGACAAGGGAGATGATATTTCTCTGCCCACCAGATTTAACTCACAGCCTCAAAATAAATCACCAACAGAGACGGTTGTACCAGGAATGGCCTCTACTCTGCAGTGTCTGGTCCCATGGCCGCTTCTCCTTCATAAGAGGAAACAGTCAAAACATGGGCCTCTTTCTAGCTCTGTTCTATTTCTCTCTAAGAAAACTCAATTTGCACAAGCAAATAAACTGACTCATTATAAAACTAAGAGGTCAACAAGAGACAGATAAAACTGAAGGTTAGACAGCTGGAGAAACAAGCCTCTATTCCAGCTGTAGTGGGGAGCTCTGTAGAGGAAGCAGTCGGCCCCCTGGGATCTAGCAGCAACCTGTGAAGCCAAGGGCATGCACTCCACGTCCACTCTGTGCTAGATCAAACATTCCTCTCCCAAGCATGAAAACACATTCAAATCACCGCCAGACCTGGCCAGCAGTGACCTAATTCTTCTAACGTGCAATGCTCCTAACTGCTTTCTCATAATGGGATTTTTTCCCCTATGACATTTGCATTGTTTCACATTCAGAGTGTGAACAGTGCGGTGATCTGTTCTTCTGATAATTTTATAAAGAAAATTCCCAAAATAGGATCTGTAAACCCCGTGCTCTTCCTGAAGATCTTGCCCAGAGAGGTGGAGCTGTTCCTTCCTATTGAGTGAAGTTTCATTTTAGGACACTGCTAGCTAGCCCTGTCATATTCTCGGGAGGTTCCCATGGCTTGTCTACTTGAATTGTTGATGGTGAATTCTTGCACATAACTTACCATTGGTTTCCTCCTCTCCCACCTCCCAGGAGTCCTAGCAGAAGTATCACAAAAAAGAACAACAAATCCAGACTTTACACAAAGTCTACAAAGGTAGTGTGTGCAGGGTAAATCATTCTCTCACCCATGTATTCCCAATATGCATCTATTAGGATTCTATCAAAACAAATCCTATCATATATATCCCTCCCAGGCTCTGTGGCCTCCCCTATAAAACAACCAAGGAGAAAATTACCCAACTTCTGGGGATGTGCTAATCGATGGCAAGTGTGAGCAGTTACATCGGGCATAGAGGATAGTCCCTATGAATAGTTGGAATTAGGAGACTCAATGCTAAATAAATGGTCAGAGCTGGAGGGGAGCCTCTGGTGCTTTTAAAGGAGAGCCAAACTTGCCAGTGTCTTTAAGGAACTGCTTTTATCCAGGTGAGATGCACTAAGGGCTTTCTACTTAGTGCCTTGTGGATTTAATTCTGGGGCCTGGGCTCACAACCCCTTGCCTTAGCCCTTAATCTCTTAATCTCCTTTATCTTCACCTCGTTAACTTTTGCCACTCCCCCTCCAACTGGGGCCCTCACCTCCAAATTCTCATGTCAGTTTTCCTCCTGGACTCGAGATGTTGGACATGGCTCCTCCCAGCCATCTCTTCTGAATACAGGGGCTGCACCACCTAGTCTGTGCCACCCTAACAAGAGGCCAGAGTCAGGGAAGGTCAGGTGAATCAGGGAAGGCCAGGTGAATCAGGGAAGGCCAGGTGGAAGCAGAGAGCAAAATAGAAATAAGGAAATCTACTACCAGGAAATGCTTCTGGACCAGAATTGAAGAGTTTTGTGTTTCGTCCATATTTGAGCTCTCTAGGGTGGAAGAGCAGAAGGCTTTTAAGAAATGTACACTTATTCACCTGTCATAACTCTCAGGATCCTTAGGCCCAATGGTGGGAAAGAACTTCTTTAGGTCATGGGCTCAGCAGAGAAGAGGCAACCCCATTGCCTTACTCCATCATGATTAAATAACAACTTATGAAGCCCAAAAGAGTATCTGAGACGTCAGACCATCCTAGACATTAGGATTTTAAAAATTAGTTAAAGGAGCGCCTGCCTGGGTAGCTCAGATCATGATCCCAGGGCCCTGGGATTAAGCCCCGCGTTGGGCTCTCTGCTCGTGGGGAGCCTGATTCTCCCTCTCCTCCCCACTCATTCTCTCTCTCTCTCTCTCTCTCTCAAATAAATAAATAAAATATTTTAAAAATTAAAAAAATTAAATTTAAGTAAATTTAATATTTACTTGGAAATACACAATACAAACTTCCGCATGCTCCAGTCCAGGCATACCACAAACTCAACATGCCCAAAATCTAATTCATGGCCTCCTTTCCTAAAATTCCTCTTCCTCTACCTTTCTCATTTGAGTCCCTGGCATCACCAGCATCCCTTTTACAGGGTTCCAAAATGGATCCTCTTCTTTGCATCCTCCCATTCTCTCCTGCCCAGCCGACAAAATCCCTGCAAGTCCTCTCCTGCATTAATTCCCCCTTCCTTCCCTTACCCATCTTCCTAGCTCACTGCCTCCACCCAGTTCCTACCTTCCCATCTATTGCCACCAATAAATGAACCCAAGGCAGAATTCAGATGATTTCCACACCACACACCATCTGCCTCCTGCTATCCATTTTCCCTTCTCTCTTAGTCACAGAGGCCTGACTTGTAGCTAGACACATTGCTGACCAGAATAAACTGTACACTTCCCAGCCTCCCTTGAAAATAGGTGTGGCAATGAGACTACGTTCTGGCCAATGAGATGGAAAAAACTGAGTCGTGAGGGACTGCTGAGAAGGCTGATGGAAGCAAGCTGACTCAGCTGGGGTGCACACCCGGGGCCCTGTTTCCTCTTCCTCCCTCTAACCTGCACCACAAGCATGGAGTCCAGCAGCCAGCTTGGACCCCCAAGGAACTATGAACACGAAAGCCTGCTCGCTAAAACAGAAGAGCAGAAAACTAGCAGGAGCCTGGACCCCTAATGACTGCCTGGGGCTCACACACCTGCCCTACAGTGCCAATCTCCGGAGGCTTTTCTTGTACTTCCAGAAGGAAGTACAGTGGCTTCCTTATAGAGTGGCTTGAGCCACTCTTTTTCAGGTCTCTGTTACTCACTGCTGCACTGCAAATCATAACAAACAACATTTTGTTCTCAAAAACCACTGGTGGCTCCCAAATTCCAACTAAGCAGTACCCAGGCTCCTTGGCCCAGCACCCATGGCAATCCCAAACCTGGACTGAACTTTCACTTCTGGCCTTGTCTTCCACTCCTTTCCCTTACGCAATCTACAATCCAGCCAAAGGAAACCGCTGTGATTCCGAAGGAGCATGACCATCACCAAGTGCCTAAGAGAACTGTAGAACCTTAGAGCTAATGATCTCAGTGGGCCTCTGGAATAGTGGGTTTCTAACAGTTGTTATATGTGAATCTCTCTTTCCAGTTCGTAAACAAACGTCTTGCAAAAACTCCAATAGCTCCAGCCTAGAAAAGACAAAAGCAGACCTGCTCTGATTTGAAAACCACTGGCCTGGCCCAGATTTTTATTTTATGTTGCTTAAAGGTGAGAAAACCAAGGCCCTATGGGTGGGAATTAGTATGAACTGGCCCAAGGCTGGCTAGTAGCAGATCCAAAACAAGAACTGAGGTTTCCCTACGCCTACTCTTCCCATTATTCTTACCAATAAGTGAGGCAAAAAGAAGTGCTCAATAAAAGCAAAACCAAGTGTACCAAATGTTCAGATACCTGTATTTCTGGTGTAGAGAAGAGGGAATTATACTAAACACAGATTTTCAAGCCTTCTCCATCCCATCATCTAGGGATAGAACATAAAAAACAGTGAACCCAAATTCCCATCAATCTGTGATTTTTCCAAACACCAGAATGTTTCTTCTTCAGACTCAGGCCCGAAGGAGCTGCTGTAACCAGCCCAGCATCCAGAGATGTGGGATTATATACCAGGTCAAAGGATGTATCTTCCCAGGATCCTCAGAAAATCTTAGCGGCTGCTGTTTGAAGCTATTAAAAAATATCGAGATGTTGGCTTATGCGGGAAACCACCTTCTGCTTGGTGCTTTAGTCCTCATGAGTGGGGAACTGAGTTGAGGACACTATACGGTCGGTCGTGCCTTTGGGGTACTGATGAAACCCTGACTCTCCCTGACTATGTTTCAGAAAGCTCACTGCTCCGTGTAAAGCAGAGAGCGAGCAAATCATTAAATGTCAGAGGAAAGGACTCAAGAGACCATCCAGCCGCACGGCACTGAAGTGAAGACCTGCTTCATACGCTTTGTACATTTACGTGTTTTGAACGATGTTTCTTCCCTACTTGGATAATAAAATCACAGAGGACAAGAGAAGATGTATGTACAAGGTTAATGCTGCCTAAGGAGAAATTCACTGGGTTGTGATTGCCCAGTACAGACAGAGGAAGGGGACAAAATTATACTGATGTAGGGTCCCAAAGAGCAGTGGTGGCTTACATTTCCACAGGAGTGACCCAAGGCAGTTTCCCTGCTCTCCAGAGAGAGGACAAGAACAAGCCCGGGGCCAGAATGGTTAGGCCAAGGCAAAAAGCAACTGGTCTCTCACCTTCGGATTCGGGCTCATCCCCCCAGGAGTCCGCCAGACACACCTGTGTGCCCGGCCTGACGGCCACACACCATGACCTGGGGCAAGTGATCTCCCTTAACTGTGTATAAAATGTCAGGATGAGAGAGCCTACCGGTTGGAATGTTACAAGGAACAAAGGAAAGTAAGACACAGAGCCTGGCACGTGGGAAGTACTCAATAATAGTAGCTATTACCACGTTTCACCCTCAAACAGTCCCGTCTCCTCAGCTAAATCATGAATGCCTTAAAACCAGACACCATGCCCTTACTTCTCCACCGCACACAGAACCTACCCTACATGCTGCCTGAGTTGGCTGATTGATCAATGGGCACCGGAAGAGGAGGCCCTGCTCATTAGATTATTACATGTGACAGCATGTTCCTTCCAGTTCTCAAAGAAACTCCCCACAAGCCCTTTATTTGGGGGAGGAAGCAGCAAATCCCCGAGCCTTTTAAAGAATTTCAAAGTGTCCCCTATTTTCTCCCATTTTACAGATCAAAGAAGAGAGCTGTCAAGGGCCAGCGAGGGACGGGCGAGCCAGGGAAACGACGACGGAGGGAGGCGCTTCCCAGCCAAGGCCTGCAGCTCGGGCTCGGGGCTCCTGCCAGGGCAGCTCGGCCCTCCCCTCAGGAAGCGTCCGCGTTCAGACTTGTGCCGCAGCTCCCATAAAACCTGCTCCGCCTTTTCCTCGCCGAGATGGAGCTGCCTTTGTGTTGCAGATCAGTTCACGCCAGAAAAAACGCCACGGCCAGCAGTGCCTTTTCATTTGTCGTGATCAAAGAGAAAGCTGTCTGACGCAGAGGCAAGCACCCTTTTGGTAAATACATGTTTTTAAAATTCAGATTCAAAACAGTCCTCTGGGCTCACCTGTCCCCTAGTTTTGTGCATCAGGTACGCATTTCCCTTGGCGCGCAGGGAAGGTCACGTGGCCTCGCCTTCCCAGCTTCGGCCCCCGCCTCTGCCGTCTGCGGAATCGGGTTACCTGGGATGTCGGGCCACTTCTCCGAGTCTGGGCGGAGGCCGGAAGAACTGGGTGCGGGGAGAGAAGGGCTGTGGGGAGACAGGGTGGAGAAACCAGAAACCTGGGAGGAGGAAAACAGGTTTCCTTTTTTAGGGCACCCGTGCTGCTGGCACATGGGTTTGGGGGAAGAAAAATGCCAGTTACTTTTGTTTGTCTTAAAACAAAGAGGCACGGGTGCATTTTTTCCTTGGTCTTTATTTCTTTTCTTTCTTTTTCCTTTCCTTTCTTTTTGCCCGAAAATATATGTGAAGTGCATACCTAAAGTTGTACTGGGTGGGGACCAAAGTCCTTGGCAGCCATGAAACAGGACAGATCAGAAGGGTTATTGTATAAGGAAGGGCTGCTAAGAAGGGCTGTATAATAGGCGTATTATGGGCCGCACACCTGGCTCCCGCAAAGCTGGGGACTGAAAAATTGCTTTTATAGAGCCGCAGAGTGAGCAGTAGGATGAAGGTCTTCCGCTGTGTAAGAACCCGGTTGTGCACAATATACAATTTCAGGTGTTGTGTGAGGTCTTCAAGGAGCCCCACCTATGCCCAAGTGTCCGTGCCAACCATGTGGGGCTCCCAATATCCCCGCCATTTTTCCTTAAGACCAAGGAGGAACGACTTCGTTCCGATCTACAGAACTTATCTTCTGAGTTTACAGTCACCAATCTGGAAGAATGGGAGGTAAGAGTTTACCTTTAGGAAGGCAGACACCTCTGGAGGGGAAATGGGGCACCTTCAAAATTCAAACTGAACTGGAAAAGGAAAAGAAATCAGATAATATCCTTTCTACCCTCCCCTAATACCTTGAGGAGTTCAAAGGTTTTCCAAGCCTGCGGCACTTGGCAATTATAATTACACAGTAAAATACCTTAGGTTAATGAATAACCTCTAAAGGAAGTTACTTCACATAATGACAGCAATTTCTCTGAACTAAATGTTAATAATAAGGCCTGTAATACTATGAGAAGGAAATGGTGGCAATTGGCAAATGGAACTCTGTTGCTTGGTAACAAGACCTGAGGTATGAACATTCTCTTTACCTCACGGGAAAGGGGTGGGTGGAAGGATTGCAGCTCTAGCCTGAAGGATTCGAAAGGCAGGCCGCTCTCTGAAGCCACCGGCTGTCCCTCAGAACATAAAGTGAAAGCATATGTGGCAGATCACGCTGTTAGCAGAGAAAACTTGGAGGGAGGATAATTCCCCAAGAATTACTTAGCAGCACGATCAAGGAAATGGGGTGTAATCTGTAAAGGGACTGAGGGCAACCTAGTTGCCATTACCTGGTACACATCACTGCTGCACAAATAGAACTTTTCAGCAAAATCCACCCAAGGGCTAAATATTCTCCCAGCCTCTCTTGCTTCTGTTTGTTCCAGCAGAGACATACACTTTGATCCTCTTGTTTGTTTTTTTCTGCTTTAGAGCAACTGTGGCATTCGAGAGATGAATTGTAAAAGGAATGCAGTTAAGACAACCTAAGAGCGCAGCGTTCCTTGCGGAGGAAAACCTGATGCATTTGAACTGCGGTCTCCAGTGGGGTAATCTTTGGAACTCTGAATTGAAAGATCCTAGAGACAACCTCTTCCAGCTGGTCTTTAATCAATAGGAAGTAGCCTACAACAAGGTCATTATTACCTTAAGCCATTACGGGAGCAAACCATTCAATGGGCTGAGATAAGACTGAGAATTGAAAATCCCTGTTTGTTTTATGGCAGTGGTTCTGAAATATATCTGCCAGAATATATGCATCACCTGGACAGCTTTTAAAACATACAGATTCTTGGGGCCCCACCTTGGCCATTGATACAGATACCTGGGAATCTGTACTAAATTTACTGGTGTTCTGATCATCAGCCAAGTATGGGAACAACTACTCCAAGTTATGTCAGGAGTAGGTTTTTTTGAGGGGTGGATGGTGGTAGCTGGCTCTGTCAGTTAAGCGGCTGACTCTTGATTTCTACTCAGCTCATGATCCCAGGGTCCTGGGCTCGAGGCCTACATCAGGCTCCCTGCTCAGTGGGGAGCCTGCTTCTCCCTTTCCCACTCTCCCTGTTTGTGTGTTCTCTCTCCTTCTCTCTGTCAAATAAATAAGCTCTTTAAAAAAAAAAAAAAGTTTTTTTGTTAGACAAAAGACAGAAAGTGAGAGTGAATTATTCATTTTCCTCCCATGAGAAATGGATCTGTATATTTTTTAAAAGAAAACTAAATGTACTCTATATATTCTAAGTGAATTATTCTATCATCCTTCATTTTTTAGTATTAAAAAAGCTTTAAGACTGAATGTTATGGCAAAAATAACTGACTTCCTGATTATCTCATCATTTAATTTGAGGTTACCTACTGTAAATTTAGCATCTTCCTAAGAAGGCAAGGAAAATCATCTGCCCTAAGAGCCTTAAAAGGCTCAACCAATACAAAACCACAAAACAGACAGTCTGCACCCTAGTCATGTTATTTTTCATAGAGTTCGTTGTCAAGAGTTAGCTAATGCTTTCTAGAAGCCCTCAGTAGACTTCTTTTTCCCAATTTTCCCTTCACCATGTGCTCTCTCTGACTGCTCCTCTCTTTGGCTCTCTGATTTCTTTAAAAATAATAATAGGCACACCTGGGTGGCTCAGTCAGTTGTGCGTGTGACTCTTGGTTTTGGCTCAGGTCATGATCTCAGGGTCATGAGATCGAGCCCTGTATCGATCAGTGCTGCATCTCCTTGTCATTCTCTCCCTCTCCTTCTCCCCCTGCTCATGCCCTTTCACTTTCAAATAAATAAACTCTTTTGAAAAAATTAATACCAATAGTATATATTTTTAACTATGGGTCTTAACGAACTAATGTTGTAATGGCCAAATAATACAAATATACCTTTACAAGAAATGGTGGGGTAAGGGGAGAGACTTCATTTAACGGAATGACTCCTGAATAGTAAGAACCTGGTTTGGGCAGATTCAGCTTTTGGCCCTGAAAGTAACAACCTCTTACACATGGATTGAGCCCTGAATCATTAAGATCTCTGCATTTACTATGCAAAATGAAAGGAATTACATCCTAAGAAGACCTTCTCACTATGTTCAAAGAAATTAAAAGCCAACCACTAAATAATCAAGAGAAACACCATCAAGGTAATGAAAAATAAACACCATCAGAACACAGGGAGAGCCTGAACCACACAAAAACCGGTCCCCTACAGAAAGTGGAATTGACAATCTGACAAGAGCCATTTCCTCTTCCCTAAAATTCCATGGGAGTCATTCATGTGATTCCTCAGAAGCCAGAAGCAGGTTCGCCTGAAACACCAATCCTCATATATTGGAAGTTTCTTTAAATCACTCTCTACCCTACATCCTTACCCTGGGACTGGCAGGAATCTCTGGAAACTTCCACCGTGGTGCTGGTGACTCTCCTGACATTTAGGAGAATAACACCTCTCATCCCCACTCCTGTGCCCGTGGACGCTCACACCTGAAAGATCACATGGGCATGCTGATTCAACAGCCTACTTGAACTGAGGTTGCCCAACACAGTGGGAATCTGTGAAAGCTATTTGACCTGCATATCTCACGGTTTGAATAATGTCAACCTTACAGACTATGATGGCTGGGCAAGAGGAAGCTATTGCTTCCCGGAACACTGCTGCACGCACACACACACACACACACACACACACACCCAGTCACCTCCCTCTGTGCTCTGCACACCAGCTCCTGACTTCAGTGAGGCTTCTGCCTCGATGCTGTCCCTGTCTCCTGTATTGAAATATAGGCTCCTTGAGGGTAGGAAGTGGATTCTACTGTTTCATTTTGCAAGGTGAAGCACAGTACTGTAGGTACTTTCAAGGGAGAGATACATAACTTCAACCCTTGTAGAGTCTCTGGCTGGCCTGAGAATTAAATGGACGTAAGAAAACGGGAGAAAAGCGGGTTTGTGTAATCTAAGTTTTATGGGATACAGGAGTGTTCGTGAGGAAAAGAAAATGAAAGAAGCAGCAAAACCTGAGGGCCTCTATATTAGGTTGAACAAAGAGATGCAATTGCAAAAAGTAAGTAAAACCTATGGAGAGACTAAAGGAAGATAAGAGTTATTTTAACAGGGTCTGTTTTTATAGATTTCTCTCAGCCTCCACTCCCCGTCTCTGGTGATAAGAATATTCCTTTCCTCCTGGTCCTGGGAGGGCATCTTTTCTGGGGGAGTTTTATCTCCTGCTTTCAGAAAGTAAAGGGGAGACCAGAATGCCCTTCTTGCGCGTGCTATTTTTTAGTGCCTTTAGCTCAAAATAATCCAAATGCCCAGGCAGCATATTTTGGGGAGGCATATCCTGCCATCCTTCAGTATCAAGTATATTAAGAAGTTAGATGCTTACGACTAATGAGTGCCTAAAGGTCTGTGCTGCTAATAGTTGCTTTCTGTTAGCCATTGTCTAACTGTGTTAGCTATTGTCATCCCTGTTTGTTTTTTTCTTTGAAAAGCAGACAAAATGGTTTTTTTGTTTGTTTAACTGTGTTACTCATTGTCATCCTTGTTTGGTTTTTTTCTTTGAAAAGCAGACAAAATGTTTCCCCATAGTCACTAACACCTTAGTATGAATTATTACAGTTGGTGATTCTTGTCCAGATTAGAAGCACTATCGGGCTTGAAAGTAGAGGAGAGGGAACAAAAATCAAGAGTAAGGAATAATAACTATGAAGGAAAACCTTTTACCCGTATTTCTTCTTGTCCACAGGTTGAACCTGAGCAGTGTTATTCCTTCTCACCCAGAAGATAGATGGTGATGTAGTTCTTGGTGATTTCATAGAAGAGTTTGTCCCATGAGCTATTACTAGGAACTGAAGATATACTATCCAGCCTAATAGAGGCCTAAACTGGATAGTAATATTTTCTTTTTCTTTTTTTTTTAAAGATTTTATTTATTTATTTGACAGAGAGAGACACAGCAAGAGAGGGAACACAAGCAGGGGGAGTGGGAGAGGAAGAAGCAGGCCTCCCTCGGAGCAGGGAGCCCGATGTGGGACTTGATTCCAGGACCCCCGGGATTGTGACCTGAGCCAAAGGCAGATGCTTAATGACTGAGGCACCCAAATGCCCTGGATAGTGATATTTTCTTAGTAATTATTTGCCCCTTGCAAAAATGCAGTACTCAAAATAAACCTATGGCAGTCCTGGCACTAACCTGTAATCGGATTCACAAAGAGAGTGAGAGAGGTAGGGGCAAGGTCCAGAGGCCACAGAATCTGAAATCAGAAAGACCCTGTTAATTTCTGGTTCAGTCATTTACTACTTGGATGACCTTGGGCAGGTTACCTAAGCCCCAAATTTCTCATTTATAACATGGTAATAGCAACACCCTTACCTTCTTACAGGATTGTTGGGACTTAGAGATTCCATGAAGTGCTAGGCACACTGGTACATAGCAATGGTATGTATGATATGAATATCATCTGCTTAACAAATGTTCAGGAAATGGAACAGACCATACTCACATACTAACATAACAGACCCTCTAACATACTAACATAACATAACTGAACCCCCTGGTTCAGACACCATAAGCCATGGCTTAACACACCTGGGACATACAACCTACTTTAGACTCTCCATTATTAATACTCCTAGCAAAAGAGTATTATGTTTTGCTAAAGGTTGAGCCTTTACAACACAAAATAAATAAACAAGAGAGTCAAATATTGTTCAGTTAATTTGATCAATAAACACAGTTAGGCCATGTAATTCAAATTATTTCTTGATTTGCCTGACTGAATATGGCCTAAACTATAAAACTGCTTCTGTTGGTGATCATCAAAGACATGGTCCTAAGAAACCTATTGTTTAAGTCACGGACCTTGAGAAACTGGGATTTTTGAAACCCTATCAGGGATTATACAACCCAAATGAAACAGCTTTAAATTGAGTAGGCTAAAGCAGCCCAGCTTTGATACAAGAGCCAATTCACATTATTCCCCAATCCTGTTAGAGTTAATAAAAATATTCTCCCTTTGGTTAGAACAAACCCTCTGTACTCACTCAGTGAAGTATATAAATCTTGACCAAGCAATCTTAGGTAAACCATATTCCAATATTCCATCTCCCTTGCTAAACAAGATAAATTTAGTCTTTTGTATTTTCACCTCAGAATTGATAGTCTTGTTGCCTGAACAATAGAACCTATGGTATTTGTAGTCCTTATAGCTTTTGTGAAGAAGCCCCGATCTTCTGAATGTCCACTTTTAGTTAACTTAATGCCATTATTACCTCTAGAACTGGGGTTTCTCCTCCAGAAACCATGTTCCTGAAATATTCTTATTCCTATAGCTACTCCTGTCTTGTGTGCTCCAAAATATATGCATATGGTCAATGGCTTAGAGGCTTAGAGTAAACTCTGAACAATGAGAAAATATCAAAGGATACAAATCTGTTAATTTCCAGGAACCTGGGCTTATTAAGCTTGACCTAGATGGACACTGGTTAGGATTTTTAAGGATCCTGTTCAATTCCCACTTCTGCTTCACCTCCAATCTACTTCCTAAGAAGTAATAGTTCTGTCTGTTCTTGTGGCCTCAGGGGTGGGGGGGGGGGTGCATAGAGGAGGAGTGAAGGAAAATTGCTCCTTAATT